>SJYC01025979.1:0-51327 GCA_006408675.1 Madoqua kirkii
TATTTACAGACTATATGATCATAAAATTGTTACCTAATATACTCAAATACTATTGTTAGATTTTTTTAAGGGTAGAGTATAGTGATCAGATCCTTTCCTGGATCACAGTCTTGTGGCGAAGACACTTGTGTAATACAATGAGCTACGAACCATGCCATGAAGAGTCATCCAAGATGGATGGGTCATCGTGAAGAGTTCTGACAAAAATATGATCACCTTACCTGTCTCCTGAGAAACTTGTTTGTGGGTTAAGAAGCAACAGTTAAAATCAGACATGGAACAACAGATTGGTTCAAAATTGGGAAAGGAGTATGAGAAGGCTATATCTTGTCACCTTGCTTATTTAACTTGTTTGCAGAGTACATCATGCAAAATGCCTGGCTGGATGAATAACAAGCTGGAATCAAGATTGCTAGGAGAAATATCAGCAACCTCACATATGCAGGTGATGACATTCTTTGGCAGAAAATGAAGAGGAACTAAAGAACTTCTTGATGAAGGTGAAAGAGCAGAGTGACATAACTGGCTTAAAACTCAACATTCAAAAAACTAAAATCAGAGCATCCAATCCCATTAAGTAACAGCAAATAGAGGGAGGAAAAGTGAAAACAATGAGAGATTTTCTTTTCTTGGGTTCTAAAATCACTGTGAATGGTGACTGCAGCCATGAAATCAAAGGATGCTTGCTCCTTGGAAAAAAACTATGATGAACCTAGATAGTGTATTTAAAAGCACTTTGCTGGCAAAGGTTCATATAGTCAAAACTATGGTTTTTCCAGTAGTCATGTGCAGGTGTGAGAGTTGGACCCTAAAGAAGGCTGAGCACCATAAGAATTGATGATTTCCAATTGCAGTGCTGGAGAAGACTTTTGAGAGTCTCTTGAGCTATAAGAAGATCAAATCTGTCAATCCTAAAAGATATCAAGCTTGAATATTCATTGGATATTGAATGAATGATGCTGAAGCTGAAGCTCCAATACTCCAATGGCCATCTGTGAAAAGCCAACTCATTGGAAAAGACCCTGATGCTGGGAAAGATTGAGGGCAGGAGGCGAAGAGGGTGGCAGAGAATGAAATGGTTTGATAGCATCACTGACTCAATGCACATGAATCTGAGCAAACTCTGGGAGATAGTGGAGGACAGAGGAGCCTGTTATGCTACAGTGCATGGGATTACAGAGTTGAACACACACGATTTAGCAACTGAACAACAAAAACAACAACATGGTGATCAGAATTAAAAAAAAAACAAACAGAAAATAATAGCTTCATTAGATTTCAGCAATATTATGAAAATATTCAAACAGAAACAAAGGACTCTTTCCAAAAGAGTAACATGGAAACTTGCATCCAGTTCAGTTCAGTCATTCAGTTGTGTCTGAATCTCTCAGACCCCATGGACTGCAGCATGCCAGGCTTCCCTGTCCATCACCAACTCCCAGAGCTTACTCAAACTCACGTCCATCGAGTCAGCGATGCCATCCAGCCATCTCATACTCTGTCTTCCCTTCTCCTCTCACCTTCAATCTTCCCCAGCATCAGTCTTTACCAATGAGTCAGTTCTTCACATCAGGTGGCCTAAGTATTGAAGTTTCAGCTTCAGCATCAGTCTTTCCAATGAAGGAAACAATGTCTCTGCTTTTTAATATGCTGTCTAGGTTGGTCATAACTTTTCTTCCAAGGAGCAAGCGTTTTTTAATTTAATGGCTCCATCACCATTGCAGTGATTTTTGAGCCCCCCAAAATAAAGTCTGTCACTGTTTCCATTGTTTCCCCATCTATTTGCCAGATTCCATAGGACCAGATTCCATGATCTTCATTTTCTGATTGCTGAGTTTTAAGCCAACTTTTTCACTGTCCTCTTTCACTTTCATCAAGAGACTCTTTAGTTCTTCTTTGATTTCTGCCATAAGTGTGGTATTTGCATATGTAAGGTTATTGATATTTCTCCCAGCAAGCTTGATTCCAGCTTGTGCTTTATCCAGCCCAGCATTTCTCATGATGTACTCTGCATATAAGTTAAATAAGCAGGGTGACAATATACAGCCTTGACATGCTCCTTTCCCAATTTGGAACCAGTCTGTTGTTTCATGTCCAGTTCTAACTGCTGCTTCTTGACCTGCATACAGATTTCTTAGGAGGCAAGTCAGGTGGTCTGGTATTCCCATCTTTTTAAGAAATTTCCACAGTTTGTGGTGATCCACACAATCAAAGCCTTTACATTGCCGTATGTAAAACAGATAGCCAATGAGAATTTGCTGTATGGCTCAGGAAAATCAAACAGGGGTTCTGAATCAATCTAGAGGGGTGAGATGAGGGTGAGAGATGGGAGGGAGGTTCAAAAGGGAGGGGATCTATGTATACCTATGGCTGATTCATGCTGAGATTTGACAGAAAACAGCAAAATTCTATAAAGCAATTATCTTTCAATAAAATAATAAATTTTAAAAAGTGTTCTCTCTGAATTGATTCAGAGTTGTAAGTGAATGTCTAATAATTCACATGATGCCTTCATCTCCAGAAAACCAGTAACAGCAGTGAAAAATCCTACCTTGAATCATGCCCACATTCTGCTTCCAGAGCTTCTGAAAAGGCACACAGAGGTTGAAAGGAAGAGAAAAGATGGGGGCCAAGCATGAGCTATCCTTGAGAATGTGCCAATTCAAATTTATTTATCCCTGATAATTACAGTAATTTTCACATCACAGCTTTACTTGACATGTCTATTGTTTCCTTCTCTCTAAAACCCTGATAACACCTTTTAAGATAACCTTCCCCTCTGCTCATTCTTTCTCAGAGCTCTGAGCTCATGAGCAAGCTATGTATGCATCACAGATTAAACAGTCAAATTGGCTGCCTGAACCATTTACCTAAGGTAAATCACAGATGCATCAGCTCCTCCAGGGCACAGTTTGTGATGGAACTTTTCATCACACTCATGAAGCTGCAAAACTCAAGTCTAAAGGTGGATTTTCCAAAAAAGGAATGATGGTTGCAGAAATTAGTGCCAGAGCCTAGGGGCTGAAAGAGAAAAGCTGAAAAGTTTCTGTTCCTTAGCAACCACTTTTTTATTTTAAATTTTAAATCAAGATTAGATGTTTGCACCTCTAGACTAACTAGATATTTATTGAAATGATGACATAGTGAATCTTTCTGGATCTAGCTCAAAGGGATGGATTGATTCCTTCAGTTTTTGGCCTCCCTCGCTGTTGGAGGCAAGGAGGCTTAAACAAATAATTACATAATACATCTAAATGTACAATAGCTGTCCTAACGTAACACAAAATCCTAATGCTCTGTAAGTGCACAATGTGCTATTTGGGTATAAAGAAGGAGTAGAAATCTTGACCCAGAAATACCAGGGAAATCTTCCCTAAAGAAGTGATAAGAAATTTTTTCAAAAATCAAGGCCATTTAGATGAAAAGCTAATGGAGTCAGTTGGCTGAAGGCACACTGGGGAGTGGATTGGAGAGAATGGTGTTTGAGAAGGAAAGAACTTACAGTGACATGGGACTGGGAGAGAGCATGGGGCGCACACCGAGAGGAACAGCATGTGGCTGGCCAGCGGGACACAAGGGTTGAGCTGTCTTGAAGTGCATTTGAAGACACGTTTTCTCTGTCCTGAGGGATGGGCAAAGCTCTCCATATGCTTTCCCAGGGACAGAATCGTACGATGATTTGTATTAAAGGTGAATTGCAGCCACATAGAAAATAGAGAGGGAATGCAGTCTTTGTAGGAAGGTCAGGGGTGGTTCTTTAGAGTGAAGGATGTACATAGAGACTGGAGAGATCCAGGAGTAGAATCTTTAGGATTTGAGAACAGATCTGATGTTCTGGTGAGAGCAGAAGGTGTGAACTTTCCCTGGTTGGATGAGTGGCCCTGCTCTTCACAGAGCTGGTCATGAACAGGATGGTTTCTACGTAACTATTAGTTGTATTGCAGAGTGTGTATCAGAGCAAGATTTTGAACACAGTTTTTTATATGTTGAATGAGATGATTTTGGATCATCTAAGGCAGTGTTCTGAATTAAAATATAACTTTGTGACCTGTCTCTTCATCAGGAGAGAAGAGAAACTGTGGGATAAGACATGATGGATAGAAGGACAGAAGAGGAGGATGACTCAGGAGGATGCTGACATTTGGTTGGCATATGAAATAACTTGAGCTTTCCAAAGATAAGAAAAATGCCAGCCAGAAAAGTGAATAGAGAGGGAAGCGGGAAAGCAGAGGTCAGGGAAAGGGAAGCTGGTGTTTGAAGAAAGCGATGTGCCTTTGGGTCAAGGATAATTAGAGCTAGCAAAAGTCAACTTGACGTTTTTAAAAATTATGATTACAGACTCCATTGTTGCCTGGGAGTCAGGAGTCTTAAAAATGATGCGTGTCTGTGTCACCAAATTTCAACAGCATGCTAACACACTTTAGACGTCTTCTCAGAATAATACTTATAAATGAAAATATAAAGTACAGAGTATTACAGAAAACAATGGTATTCAGCTATAAGATATATTAATTGCTATGATATTTAATGGTAATACCTGTGTTACCAACATTTTAAATACCATTATGTAAAAGTATTGATAATACAATACTTGCCAAAGAATGCTCAATCTATCACACAGTTGCGCTAATCTCACATGCTAGCAAAGTAATGCTCAAAATTCCCCAAGCCAGGTTCAACAGTACATGAACCATGAGCTTCTAGATGTTCAAGCTGGTTTTAGAAAAGGCAGAGGAATCAGAGATCAAATTGCCAACATTTGTTGGCTCATCAGAAAAGCAAGGGAGTTCCTGGAAAAACATCTACTTCTGCTTTATTGACTATGCCAAAGTCTTTGACTGAGTGGATCACAACAAACTGTAGAAAATTCTGAAAGAGATGGGAATACCAGACCACCTGACCTGCCCCCTGAGAAATCTGTATGCAGGTCAGGAAGCAACAGTTAGAACTGGACATGGAAAAACCAACTGGCTCCAAATCAGGAAAGGGTTACATCAAGGCTGTATACTGTCACCCTGCTTATTTAACTTATATGCAGAGTATATCATGGGAAATCCCAGGCTGGATAATGCACAAGCTGAAATCAAGCTTGCTGGGAGAAATATCAATAACCTCAGATACTCAGATAACATCACCCTTATGGCAGAAAGTGAAGAAGAACTAAAGAGCCTCTTGATGAAAGTGAAAATGGAGAGTGAAAAAGCTGGCTTAAAACTCAACATTTGGAAATCTAAGATCATGGCATTCAGTTCCATCTCTTCATGGCAAATAGATGAGGATACAATAGAAACAGTGACAGACTTTATTTTGGGGGTCTCCAAAATCACTGCAGATGGTGATTGCAGCCATGAAATTAAAAGACACTCCTTGGAAGAAAAGTTATGACCAACCTAGACAGCATATTAAAAAGCAGAGATATTATTTTGTCAACAAAGGTCCATCTAGTCAAAGCTATGGTTTTTCCAGTAGTCAAGTATGGGTGTGAGAGTTGAACTATAAGAAAAGCTGAGCATCAATGAATTGATGCTCTTGAACTGTGGTGCTGGAGAAGACTCTTGAGAGTCCCTTAGACTGCAGGGAGATCCAATCAGTCCATCATTGGAAAGACTGATGCTGAAGCTGAAGCTCCAATACTTTGGCCATCTGATGTGAAGAGTTGATTCACTGGGAAAGACTCTGATGCTGGGGAAGACTGAAGGTGGGAGGAGAAGGGTACCAGAGAGGATGAGATGGCTGGATAGTATCACTGACTCAATGGACATGAGTTTGAGTAAGCTCTGGGAGTTGGTGATGGACAAGGAAGCCTGGTGTGCTGCAGTCCATGGGGTTGCAATGAGTCAGACAAGACTGAGCGACCGAACTGAACTGAACTGAAGTGATATTTTGAGATACCTGCAACAACTATAATGCAACATAAATATGTCTCTGATTCATGGCAAAAGTAAAAGTTATGCTAATTCATTTGTTTTGTTGCCTATATTCACAACTTAAAAATGGACTATATTTCAATATGATGTTAATGAAAATAAAGATACAGTTTTCTCCCCAATCATGGGTCTCTAAATTATTTCCATGAATTCCTAAGGTCTGTGAACCTGCGGTTAAGAACACCTACTTTTAAGAGCACCAGTGTGTGCCTGCAAAGTTGCTTCTGTCATGTTTCACTCTTTGCAACCCTATGGACTGTAACCCATCAGGCTCCTCTGTCCATGGGATTCTCCAGGCAAGAACACTAGAGCGGGTTGCCGTGTCCTCCTCCAGAGGATCTTCCTGGCCCAGGGATTGAACCTGAGTCTCTTATGACTCCTTCATTGGTAGCTGAGTTCTTTATCACTAGCACCAGCTGGGAAGTCCTGAGGAGCATCAGTAGTGTGGTATAATGCTGATAGCTGAGAAGAACTGGATTAGAAGAAAAAGGGTGTGAAAGGTGAGGCAATGGAGTCAGAACAGAAATAGCCCTCACAAGGGTGCAAATATGAGGGAGAAGAGAGATGGGGAGGCAGTGGAGGGGATGATTAAAAGTTTTGCTTTATAATTAGGAGTAAATTTAAGCTCATTTACAAGCAGTAAGAACTTCCCATTGGGAGTGAAATGTTGATGGACAGGCAGGGAGAAATCATGGGATAAAAAGACTATAATAAATTATATATATATTTTTATAAGTCATGAAAACATTCTATCTTTGATACTAAGTCAGAAAGATTTCTGTGGTTATTCTCAGTTACATAAGTGTGTCTCTGTGTGTATGCACACCTGCCTACTTATAATGCCAGTAGTGACATTTTATTTATTGAGATTATTTGTTTCATTATCATCTACACCATCTCCCATCTCACATACTCAGTGTGCATTGACCATGAGACTATTATGAGCAGTCAAGTGAGTCTTATTCAATATTGCATATCAAAATGCTAATCACAGTGTTTGACATTAATAAAATGTTTGATGCACAAGCATTTTTTTTTAAAGAAAAACTCAACTAGAAATAGCTTCAAATATGCAAAAGTGTGAAGCCTCAGTGGCCAATTAAAAAAGTCTCAAAGAGAATTAATGGTGAATAAGAGTTAGACACAAGTTAGTGACTGAACAACAACAGCAACGCTGGTTTTATGAATATAGTGTTGCTTATGCCTTCAAAAGTGTTACCCTGCAGTAGAGACTCCAAATTTCAGAAAAGATACATATTGTCTTTCATATTTCTGTACAGATGGAGAACAATACAATTATTTCTAGAAATGTTATGTGAAATCAACCCTGTATTTCAGGGTTAATTGTGTAAGCAAAAATAGTCCTAGATACACTACCTTTTTCTAAGAAAGATTTATAAAATGTATCATGTATAGTTGAAAAATGTATTAGATATTCAATTTATTAGTATATTTTGGCCATTATTTTATATAACTTAATCTAGATAAATAAGGCAGATGATGTTCAGTGAAGACGAGGCAGTTGAGGATAGAATAAAAGATTAGAACAAACATTAGGTTAGTGGAAATTATATCTTAAAAATTAAAATATCTGATGATTAATTCTTATTCCAAAAATGCCATCAGTGTGAATTTTAGCTGTTTCTTTCAATATTTATGAAAATAAAATAAATTGAATATCTATGTTAATGATTTGGGGATGAGAATAAAGAAATTTAGAGTTATAGCTGCTGAGTATTATAACTAGAGTTAAAACAAGTAATAATAACCAGAGCAGTGTCTTGGTTTATCTAATATGAAGATACCAATAGAAGGGCATTAGCAGTCATATTTAGAGAGTTTGCTAACAGAATAATTTTATAGCTCATATGACAAGGTTTCCTACAAAACCAAAAGTATGTGTAATGCTCATTAAACAAAAATTCTCTGGCCCACAGTCTATACTTTTGTTTTCTTTTGTAAACCTCGCCTTACCTTTTCCTTCTGTTAAGTTGTTGTTCAATAACTCAGTCGCGTCCAACTCTTTGCAAACCCATGGACTGCAAGAAACCAGTCTTCCGTTTATCACCATCTCCTGGAACTTGCTCAAACTCACGTCCATTGAGTCGGTGAATTCATTCAACCATTTCAACCTCTGTTGTCCCCTTCTTCTCCTGCCTTCAATCTTTCCCAACATCAGAGTCTTTTCTGATGAGCTGGCTGTTCACATCAGTTGGCCAAAGTATTGGAGCTTCAGTTTCAGCATCAGTCTTTCCAATGGTTGTTGGCAATTTGATCTTTAATTCCTCTATCTTTTCTAAACCCAAGTTGAACATCTGGAAGTTCTTGGTTTATATATTGAAGAAGTCTATATTGGAGAATTTTGAGCATTCCTTTGCTAGCATGTGAAATGAGTGCCATTTGTAGTAGGTTGTACATTCTTTGGTGTTACCCTTCTTTGGGATTTGATGAATGAAAACTGGGAAACTTTGGGATTGAATGAAAACTGACTGTTTCCAGTCTTGTGGCCTCTGCTGAGAATTTGCTGGCATATTGAGTGTAGAAGCTTAACAGCATCATCTTTTAGGATTTGAAATAGCTAAGCTGGAATTCTATCACATCCACTACCTTTGTAGGTAGTGGTGCTTCCTGAGGCCAGTTTGACTTCACACTCTAAGATGTCTTGCTCTAGGTTAGTAATTACACCATTGTGATTATCTAGATCTTTAAGATCTCTTTTGTATAGTTCCTTTGTGTATCCTTGCTACCTCTTCTTAATATTGTCTGCTTCTGTTAGATCTATACCATTTTATCCTTTTTTGTGCCCACATTTGTGATCAGGACCTGTATCCCTGAGTAGGGATGGAAAGAGAAAGTGTGGACCTCCACCATGGGAAGGGAGGAGTGGAGCCACAGAGGAATCACCTTTGTCTTTGGATCCTAACATGGGGAAGATCAGCCTCATTGACTGGTTTGAGGAACACTGAGATTAAGAGGAGAAATATGGGAAGCAGGAACTCCACTCATTATAACTGTGTACACACTCTGAGTTGACCTGGGGGTAGGGAAGAAAGAAGTCTTCTCCAGAGGCTGCCAGATTTCCCATGACTGATAATTTTGTTGCATTTCCCTTAGCCTGATACTTGGGACTGTTCACCATATGTGCATGTATTAAGGGTGACTGATAAATTACTTGAGCTCTAGCAGTAGATTGTCAGTCTTATCTTTCATTATATAGTACCTCCATCAACCTTCAATATTCATTGGAAGGACTGATTGTGAAACTGAAGCACCAATACTTTAAACACTTGATGTGAAGAGCTGAACCATTGGAAAAGATTTTGATGTTAGGAAAGGTGGAGAGCAAAAGGAGAAGGTGGCAGCATAGGATGAAGTGGTTATAGGCATCACCAAATTTGAACAAACTCTTGGAGAGAGTGAAGGAAGAGACGCCTGGTGTGCTGCAATCCATGGGGTCACAAAGAGTTGTGCAAAACTTCAGAAGGAATTTAGTAAACACAACAATCTGAATCTACTATAAAATTTATATAAACATATACTTATGTGTCATTGTTCATTGCAGCACTGTTTATAATAGCCAGGACATGGAAGCAACCTAGAGGTCCATCAGCAGATGAATGGATAAGAAAGCAGTGATACATATACACAATGGAGTATTACTCAGCCATTAAAAAGAATACATTTGAATCAGTTCTAATGAGGTGGATGAAACTGGAGCCTAATATACAGAGTGAAGTAAGCCAGAAAGAAAAACACCAATATAGTATACTAACACATATATATGGAATTTAGAAAGATGGTAATGACGACCCTGTATGCGAGACAACAAAAGAGACACAGATGTATAGAACAGCCTTTTGGACTCTGTGGGAGAGGGCAAACGTGGGATGATTTGGGAGAATGGCATTGAAACATGTATAATATCATATATGAAATGAATAGCCAGTCCAGGTTCAATGCATGATACTGGATGCTTGGAGCTTGTGCACTGGGATGACCCAGAGGGATGGAGGGGGGTTCAGGATGAGGAACACGTGTATACATGTGGAGGATGCATGTTGATGTATGGCAAAGCCAATACAATATTTTAAAGTAATTAAACTACAATTAAAATAAATAAATTTATATTAAAAAATAAAAAATAAAGAAGAGAGAAATGCAGGAAATGATAAACATCTTATATTTAAATAAACAGAAGCTGTTTTCCCCTTTATTATAATCATGCATTTTTAATTGAAAGTACACACTAAGTGAAATGCAAGGAACATAAAATTAAGTTTTCACATAAACATATCTATTGAAATTGCAAGACACCAAAGGAAAAAGAAAAAAGGGATTGTCAAAACTTCTAAAGAAAAATTATAGATTACCTAAAAGAAATCAGGCAAAACTATGCAACAAAATGTTAGCTTCAAATTGCTGGAGGAAAAATAGCAGAAGTGTAGTACAACTGAGAAGTTGCAACCTTTTATCTGATAGCTTACACCAACAGACTTCATGAAAGAAATGTTAAAATATCTACTTCACCAATAAGAAAAAGTAAAGACAATACGTGAAATGAAAGAACAAATAGTAAATAAATACATTGAGAATATCTGATATTGTTTATAGGAAATACATGTTACTTCAAAAAATTTAAATAACATTGGAGTTAAAATTCTCCATAACTGAAGTAGTTTTATATTGCTGCTCTAACAATGTCTTTAACTTTAGTGGCTTAAACTACTAAATACATTATTTTACAATTCTGTTTGGTCAGAAATTCAGTGAGCCTTGCCAAGAAGTAGGTTTATCTGTTCTCTTTTCTAGAGAATTTAGGAGAGAATTCATTTCCTAATTATTTATATTGTTGGCAGAATTCAATTCCCTTAAATTGTAGGACAAAGATTCCCACTTTTTTTTTTTTTTTTTTAATGTCTGTCACCTGAAGGCCATTTCTAGCATTTAGGCCATTAAATTCCTTTGCTTCTGCTCTGCTTCCTCCATCTACAAAGTCAGCAATGACTTGTTGCATTATTCTTACATTACACTGTTCAGACATATTCCAAATTTCACCTCTCTCTCTGACTTCTCCATTTGTCTTCCTCTTCTATTTTAAAAGAACTCAAGTGATTATATTGGCTCCCTCTTAACAATCTACAGAAAATAATTTCTTTGTTTTAAGTGATTATCAGTTGCATTGCAACTACAGTCTGGTGTCTGCTTACCTGCGTGTCATGTCCTTACCTTTAGTCATGTCCAACTCTGTGAAACACTACAGTGTGTAAACTTCCAGGTTCCTCAGCCCATGGGATTCTTCAGGCAACAGTACCAGAGTGGGATGTCATGCCCTCCTCCAGGGGATCTTCCTGGCCCAGATATCAAACCCATGTCTCTTATATCTCCTGCATTGGTAGGTAGGTTCTTTTCTAGTGCCACCTGGGAAGCAGTCTGGTAAGTATTTGATACTGGACAGCTATATACTGAATGGTTAACATGATAGCAGTCAATGATTTTGGAATTAAAGTTATGAAAACAAAGCAAAACATCATCTAGAGAATGTTTGGTAACAAAATGCTATTTCCTGTAAAATATGAACCAAGATTTTTGATCAAAGGAAACAATTAATTGATTATAAATCATGAATAAATAAAAATCCATGAGTTCTTAGAGACAAAACTCTTGTGCAATATACTCTAATAATGAATGCGTACATGCTAAGTCATTTGAGTCATGTCTGACTCTTTGCCACCCTATGGGCTATAGCTCAACAGGCAAGAGTACTGGAGTGGGTTCCCATGCTCTCCTCCAAAGGATCTTGCTAATCCAGGGGTTAAATTTGCATCTCCTACGACTCCTGTATAGAAGTCTTTACCACTGAGCCAGTGGGGAAACCCCTAATAATGTGTACATTAACATATATCATTGCATCAAAAAAAGTAAATTGATGCATTCAATTAAAACAATCTTTTTAAGAAGTTAGAGGATCACATAATATGTATTATATTAGACAATATAATACAAAATATGAAAAAACCAATAATACTATAAATTTAACCAAAAGGATTAGGGAAAATAAGTGCTGGCTTAAATAACTTTGGAAATTAATGGAGTCTGTAAGACTAATGACAAATAACTTTCCATAAGCACTATTTTTTGGTTGATAAAGTTGTGTTGTTTAAGAAAGTAGTTAATAATTCTGATACTATATTTGTATATTGGAAATGAAAGTTAAGTTAAACAATGGTGGATGGAATGAAGTTTTCCAGAGTGACAGTTTATAGATAGTTATGTAATCAATGGAAAGAGATATGAAGGAAAACAGGCTAAAATTATCTGTGTGATGATGAATTAGAGGTGGAGACATTATGATGGACTCACAGAGTGTAATATAGACACAGTTGGAGACATAAATATTTGCAGTTATGTGTCATTAATTATGTTAATATATACACATATATTTTACTTTGCTATTTACACTGTAGTAGTAAACACTCCTATTTTTTTTCTAATAATATTCTCCATAGAAGAAAACAGCAGTAGTTGGTTCTAAGATTGGTACATAAAATACACAAGATGAATTTTTAATGTGCACCAGAAAGTAAAGAAGTGTTCCAAACACAATATATACAGCCTCGCTCCCTACCCCCAAAACAGAGCTATGTCAAGGGGCCAGATGAAAAGCTACAAATAGATAAAGCTGAAATAAACTGAGCAACAAATTAAATAATGTAGCATTGCAGTATAATGCAAAACATAAAATAATTTCCATGAGTTTCTACAGGTGCAAATAATTGAATAAATAAATAAATAAATAGGGAAAAGGTACAAGTCTCCTCTTCAGAAGAATTTCAAGCAATTAATGTATTTAGATATTTCATACTAAAGAAGATCATCACAAAGCTCTTAAGATATAATTTGATGATACTCAATAAATTTTCTGTCACACACTGATTGCTTGGTATTGATTCACAGACTGGAGGTTAGGCTTGAACTCCTCTGGTGGGAGCAGAGTCTGAACCACTAGACTAACAGAACCTCAGACACAAGGGAATATTAATCAGAGTGAAGTCTCTCAGGAGACCACATCTCAACACCAAGATCTAGTTCTATCCAATTAACTGCAGAATCCAGTGCTGGAAAACGCGGCCCAACAACCAGTAAGATAGGAACACAGTTTAGCCCATCAAAAAGAAAAAAAAAAAAAAAGAGAGATCATAAAAAATATGTTACAGAAGGAGCAAGGTAAATGTCTATAAGACTAAATAAACTAAGAGGAAATAGGCAACCCACCTGAAAATGTATTTAGAGCAACAATACTAAATATTACACAAAATCTTGGAAATAAAATGGAGACACAAATTTGGAAAACATGAGAAATATTTAAAATACTGGAGTGGGTTGCCATTTCCTTCTCCAGGGGATCATCCCAACTCAGGGATCAAACCCGGGTCTCCCACGTTGCAGGCAGACGCTTTAACCTCTGAGCCACCAAGGAAGCCCACAACAAAGATCTAGAAGAACTAAAGGATTAAGAGATGAAAAACACAATAACCAAAATGAAAAATACAATGCTGCTGCTGCTAAGTCACTTCAGTTGTGTCCAACTCTGTGCGACCCCATAGATGGCAGCCTATTAGACTCCCCTGTCCCTGGGATTCTCCAGGCAAGAACACTGGAGTGGATTGCCAGAAAAATAAAATAGAAGGACTCATAGCAGAATAACCAAGGAAGGACTGAGCTGGAATATAGAATCATGGAAATAATAGTCAAGTAGCAGAATAAAGAAGAAAGAAAAGAATTGAACATAGTCTTAAGAAACACTGGGGCAACACCAAACATACTAACATTTGAATTATAGGTGTCCTAGAAAAAAAGAAGAAAATTAAAGGATCTGAGAAAATATTCAAGGAGATTATAGTTGTAAACTTTCCTAACATGGGAAAGGGAATAACCATCAAAATCCAGGAAGAACATAGAGCCCATACAGTGTTAATCATAGGAGGAACATACCAAAACAAATGTTAGTCTAAAAAATTTTTTGTTTTCAAAGAAAAAATGTTAACAACAACAACAACAACAACAAAACAAACAAAACAGAAAATAACATACAAGGGAATCCCCATAATGGTATCAGCAGAAACTGTGCAGGGCAGAAGGGAGTGGCAGGATATATTTAAAGTGATGAGTGGAAAAACCTACAATCAAGTTTGTTGGTTGTTATGTACATTACAAGGATCTCATTCAGATTTAACAAAGACATCAAAAGCATTACAAACAAGCACAAGCAAAGAGAATTCAGCACCAACAAACTGGTATAACAAATGCAAAAAGAACTTCTCTAGACAGGAAAAACAAAAAAGAGAAAAGATCCACAAAGACAACTAGAAACAATTGAGAAAATGGCAATAGGAATGTAGATATCAATAATTACCTTAAATGTAAATGAATTAAATATCCCAGCCAAAAAGCAAAGACTGGCTGAATGGATATTGAAACAAGAGCTGTGTATATGTTGCCTACAACAGACCCACATCAGACCTAGGGACACATACAGACTAAAAGTGAGGGAATGGAAAATGATAATCTATGCAAATGGAAATTAAAAGAAAAAAAAAGCTGAAGTAGCAACACTCATATCAGATAAAATAAACTTTAAAATAAAGATTGTTAAAAGAGATAAGGAAAGACATGACATAATGGCCTAGAGATCAACCTCGAGAAATATGACAAGTATATAAAAAAGAGAGAGAGAGAGATGGGCATCATTAATATTCACAGCTTCTTTGTGCTGGTAATAAATGAAGGTTAGGGGTTTGTGGTATGGGAGGAAGGAAGTCTAAGGCCCGTAATGTGGATTTTCTGTTCTAGCCATCAGGGTCTCAAGCAAAAGAATAGTCTTGACTTGGTCTTAGGAAATGGCTCAGATTCGGTCCTGGAGGAATCTGTGGAAAAGATTAAACAAACAAGACCCAAAGGTGAGTAGGAGGATGATAAAAATGAATGGTCCAAGAAGAGGTAAAACCCAAGGCATCCAGTTCCAATCTGTCAACCATGACTGCCAGCAGTTGCTTCAGGAATAATTCAGCTGTGAAGCCAACAGGCTTATCTGTTGCCAGCTGGGGCTGGTGAAAGCCGTAAGAACTTTAGAATTGTAGGGCCTGTGTGAGAAACTTGATAAGTGTTACTCTGGCAAGTATTTTCATCATTGGGCTGCATAACCTTTTCTAGCTGAGTGATGTGTACCCAAGGGGTGGTTTCTTTTAATTTTGCAATGGTAGGGATCAGCAGAATTACTGTGTAGGTACCTTGTTATTTTGGGGTTAGATCTGAGTAGGACTGAGTTGTCATACAAAATTTGTCTCCTATTTGAAGGGATGGGTATGGAAGACTGAGGTGTAGTTGAGGGAGTAAGTCATCCATATGTTGCCAAAGGGCATTTCATATCTGGGCAAATAAAGGAAAAGATGGGATGACAGTTTGGGACTGTTCTGGGAGAGGGGAAGACCTAAAGGTGCTATGGATCTCCCATACATGGCCTCTAATGGATTGATATTTAAGGGTTTTTTAGGTAAGGCCCAGACCTTTAAGAGGGTTAAAGGGAGGAGTTTAGTCCAGTCATGATGAAGTTCGATCATTAATTTGGTCAGAGTTTCTTTTAGGACTCAGTTGGCTCTTTCAACCTTACAAGAAGACCAGGGATGATAAGGAATGTGAAACCTCCAAGGAACTTGAAGTGATCATGCAACATTTTGGGTGATTTGGGATGTGAACTTGGGTCTGTTGTCAGACTGGAGGGAGGAGGGCATTCCAAATCTGGGGAGGATTTCAGTAAGAATAAGGCGAGCCACAGTAGGGACTCATTTGTTAGTAGTCTGGAAAGCTTCAATCCATCTAAAAAATGTATCTACGAAGACTAGGAGAAATTTAATCCTTTTTACAGGTGGCATGTGGGTGAACTCTACCTGCCAGTCTTGTGTGGGAAGATGTCTGCAAATTTGGTGGGTGGGAAAGGAGGGAAGCGAACGTTAGGATTTGTCTGCTGACAAATGGTACAAATTTGGGTCATATTACTTAAATAAGTCACATTGTCCTTAGTCAGTTCAAAAAATTCTGAAGGAAAGTCTTAAGGATTTTTGCAGAGGGGTGGAAAAGGGAATGTAAATATGAACATAATGTGCAGATATTAGGCTCATCAATTTGGGCTATAGTAAAGGCAAGACTGACAGAGGCGGCTTGCCACCTTGCTTCATAATCTGCTATATTATAAAAGGAGATAGGACCATGTAGATTATGTCTCCAGCAATGTATTACAGCAGCTTGTTTTGGGAGCTGAACCGCATGGAGTTCAGAAATAAAAGAAACATTGAGAATAGGTGTGTTCTTCAGAGTCAGGAATCACCTCTCCCTCCAGATTATACTGTTAGAATGTAATATGTTACAGACATATTTGGAGTCAGTGTAAATGTTTATCTTTTGGTCTTTGGCTAGGGTCAAAGCTTGTGTAAGAGCTATCAGTTCAGCCTATTGTGGAGATGTGTGAGCTGGGAGTGTGGTTGACTTGATGAGGCAAGAGTGGGGTGGGGTGGTAACTTTGTCAGGCTGTCCCTGGACTATAGCGTGAAGTGAAGTGAAGTGAAGTTGCTCAGTCATGTCCAACTCTTTGTGACTCTACGGACTGTAGCCCACCAGGCTCCTTATATGTTCAAAGGGATTGTGTCACATCTAAGGTCTGAATTTGATGAGGCAAGAGTGGGGTGGGGTGGTAACTTTGTCAGGCTGTCCCTGGACTATAGCGTGAAGTGAAGTGAAGTGAAGTTGCTCAGTCATGTCCAACTCTTTGTGACTCTACGGACTGTAGCCCACCAGGCTCCTTATATGTTCAAAGGGATTGTGTCACATCTAAGGTCTGAACACAGTCATGAGATAAATGTTCTGCTTCTAGATCTGGTGTAGGGAGTAAGCTGGCAGGATTAAGAGGTTTACAAGACATAAAAGAAAGGGATGGGTCGAGGAGGTGTGCAAGGAGGATCTGTAGTCAAGCAGGGGGCAGACAAAGGAAAGCCCCATGAGAGAGTAAATATTTGAAGGAATGAGGTGAGCATACATTTAGAGGAGCATTTGGGGTTAGTTTGGGGGATTCAGGTATTAAGAGGGTAGTTGCAACTAAGGCCTGGAGACAAGGTGGCCATCTGTGATGAGATGAGTTTGGTTACATAATGTAGCTAGAGGTTCCTATATGTCCCCCCTTTTTGGCACAGAATCCTTACATGTCCTTGTCAAGAATGTACAAAAAGGAAATAAGACTTGGTGTAATCAGGTAAGTAAAGAGAAGGGGCCTGTAGTAAATGTTTGATAAGAGTTTTAATTCATGGGGTCACAAAGAATCGGACACAACTGAGCGACTGAACTGAACTGAACTGAAACGATGGCTGAGAAACCTATTGTTTTAGGCAGATGAATTTCTACCCATATCTGGCCACAAGGAAGAGGCATGAATATTGAGCAGGAAGCTGCCAGTCTATACCGCATCCTACCCTTTTGTCTACCCAGCATCTTTATATACTCTTCTCCTCAAATGGAAGTAGACCCATCCTTCCTAAGGGGGAGAGCACCAAAGTTTTATTTTGGAGTTTTAGACTCAATACCTATTGTTTTAGGCAGATGAATTTCTACCCATATCTGGCCACAAGGAAGAGGCATGAATATTGAGCAGGAAGCTGCCAGTCTATACCGCATCCTACCCTTTTGTCTACCCAGCATCTTTATATACTCTTCTCCTCAAATGGAAGTAGACCCATCCTTCCTAAGGGGGAGAGCACCAAAGTTTTATTTTGGAGTTTTAGACTCAATCAGGTCTAGAAGTCACTTAGTTGTGTCCTATTCTTTGCAACCCCATGGACTATACAGGCCATGCAATTCTCCAGGCCAGAATACT
The DNA here is from genome assembly GCA_006408675.1 of Madoqua kirkii. Taxonomy (NCBI): domain Eukaryota; kingdom Metazoa; phylum Chordata; class Mammalia; order Artiodactyla; family Bovidae; genus Madoqua; species Madoqua kirkii. The sequence continues at coordinate 17,845 of SJYC01025979.1, forward strand.
GGAGTGGGTAGCAGTTCCCTTCTCCAGGGGATCTTCCCAACCCAGGGATCAAACCCAGGTCTCCTACATTGCAGGCATATTCTTTACCAACTGAGCCAACTTTGTGATGAGTATTCTATACATCACTTTGACGACAAAGGTTCATATTGTCAAAGCTGTAGTTTTTCCAGTAGTCACGTACAGGTGTCAGAGTTGGACCATAAAGAAGGCTGAGCACCAAAGAATTGATGCTTTAGAATTGCAATGCTTGAGAAGACTCTTGAGAGTCCCTTGGAAAACAAGGAGATCAAGCCAGTCAATCCTAAACGAAATCAACCCTGAATATTCATTGGAAGGACGGATGCTGAAACTCAACCTCCAATATTTTGCCCACCTGATGCAAACAGATGACTCACTGGAAAAGATCCCACTGCTGGAAAAGAATGAGGGCAGGAGGAGAAGGGGGAAAGAGAGGATGAGATGGGTAGATGGCATCACTGACTTGATAGACATGAGTTTGAGCAAACTCCGGGAGATAGTGATGGACAGGGAAGCCTGGCATGCTGCAGTCCATGGGGTTGCAAAGAGTCGGACATGACTTAGCAACTGAACAAAAATAGCTAGTTCATGTTGTTGTACAGCAGAAATTAGCACAATATTGTAAAGCAATTCTACTCCAATTTAAAGAATACTGGAGAGGATATTCAACAAGTGCCATTGTATTGCAATCAAGGCCAGTGGGCAGGGATAGTAAGAGTTCCCTGCCCTGGCAGCCGCTTTGGAAGCACTTATTCTCCTATACAGAGGATGTACACACCATCTTTCAAGCTTCCTAGTTTGCTCTCTCATCTTTATTGTTGTGGTTTAGTCGCTAAGTCATGTCTGACTCTTTTGTGACCCAATGGGCTGTAGCATGCCAGGCTTCTCTGTCCAGGGCATTTCCCAGACAAGAATACTGGAGTGGGTTGCCATTTCCTTCTCCAGGGGATCTTCCTGATCCAGGGATGGAGCCCTCATCTCCAGCACTGGCAGGTGGATTCTTTACCACTGAGCCACCAGGGAAGCCTCTTGTCTTTATTAGTTGTTCCTTATTTTCTATAGCCACATCTTAGTGGGCATTGAAGAGAATACATTTCTTGGAAATTAAAATGCTTTTCTAGGAGTCAAGAGTGCAAATGAGATGGGTAAACTTCTTTGCATTGAAAATCCGAAAACTTTAGGGGTGACATGAAGGGGGAGAAGCTGATGGAGGAAAAACAGTGGAGTGGATGAAGGACTTTTGATAACAAGACCAGGTGATATTCACTTTGAGTTATTTCTTTTGCCAGTGCATTAAGAATGCGCGTTTACACAATGAAGGGCAATTTGTGAGTGATCCTTTGCAGAAAGCAAGGGAAAAGACCAAGTCCTTTTGCAGACTGGTTTATTGCAAAACAAAGTGGTCAGGCAACAAGTTAGGCAGGGTACTTTGCCAGGCACAGGGGTTGACCTTACCTGAAACAATGCATTCTTTGCTAATAATCCCCACCTCCTTGCCCGCTACCTCCAGCTTTAAAAACGTTTCCTTTTCTGAGGCTCAGTGAAGTTCCTTTCCATTTGCTGGATGGGATGCTGTCTGATTCATGAGTTGTTCAAGCAAGCCAGTTTGATCTTTAAATCACTCAGTTGGATTTGTGTTGTTTAACAGCACAGAAGACCTTTTGTTCAGACCTCACCCTATGTGTCTCTAGCTGTTGATTCATATCCTCTGTAATAACCCAGTAATGTCATGAATAAATGGGTGTCCAGAGTTCCCTGAGCTGCTCTAGCAAATTAATAAACCCAGAGAGGAGATGCCACAGAAAACCCTGGTTTATAGTCAGTCGGTCAGAAGCCCAAGTGACAGTCTGGAGTTGGGATCAGTGTGTGAAGTAGGGGAGAGAGCAGTCTTGAGGGGACTGAGACCTTCTTAACCTGATGGAATCCGATGTGGAATCTAGACCATGTCAGAACTGAACTGTAGTGATGGGCCTCTGCAAACGGGTGCCAAATAAAATGTTGGAGACAGTTTGGGGTGAAGTAGAAAAGGGTAGCTTTATTGCTTTGCCAGACAAAGGAGGCCACAGCGTGTGTGCGTGTGTGTGTGTGTGTGTGTGTGCGTATAGGATGTCTGGAAGGGGGCAATGGGAACATTCTGCTTCTCTGGGTGCTGGTTCTTCAGATGTGTTGAAATTGTGAATATTGAATCAGTTCAGTTCAGTCACTCAGTTGTGTCCGGCTCTCTGTGACACCATGAACAGCAGCATGCCAGGCCTCCCTATCCATTACCAGCTTCCAGAGTCCACCCAAACCCATGTCCATTGAGTTGGTGATGCCGTCCAACCATCTCATCCTCTGTTGTCCCTTTTTCCTCCTGTCCTCAATCTTTCCCAGCATCAGAATCTTTTCTAATGAGTCAGCTCTTCACATGAGGTGGCCAAAGTACTGGAGTTTCAGCTTTAGCATCAGTCCTTCCAATGAACACCCAGGACTGATCTGCTTTAGGATGGACTGATTGGATCTCCTTGCAGTCTAAGGGACTCTCAAGAATATTGAATAAGTGGAACATTTATGCCGTGCACAATGGTATGTGTGTATATTACATTTCAGTGAAAATTTTGAGGGAGAGGGGAGAGAGGTGAGAGATGAGAGAGGAGCGAAGGAATGAGGGAGAGGAGATGGAGGAAAGAAAAAGGGAGAGAGAGAAAAAGAGAGGGAGAGACAGAGGGATGGAGAAGGGAGGAAGGGGTAGAAGAAGCTATTTCCTGGAACAGCGAATGTAAAGGGCAGTGAGTTTTAGCATCTTCCAAAGCTGAATGGATGGCATGGGATGAGTGGATACAGGCATTCAGTAGAGTCCCTGAAAATCCTGTCATATCCTTCCTCAGCCCTGCCCCATCCACACACCTGGAAGCTGGGAGAAACACCAGCACCACAGACAGAAATAGCCAAGTTCCTAGCACAATCACCAGTGACCTGGGGCAGCTGGACAGTGCCTGAGGCAGAGAGACCACTGTGGACAAGGGTCCTCTGTTGTCAAGACTATTTCCAGGGGCTGGAGCTGGCCTCCATCTCCCAAGCCTCAAAGTAGCCAGGGCGCATGACTCCTGGGACTCCAACATGACGACCACCCATGTCTTTCCCTCTCCCACCCACCCACTCATATATCAAAGGGGGCAGCACCAGCCATGTGTTGAGATGGCTCATGATGGCTTCCAGACAGCCATTAACATGTCAGGAATTTTATGAGCCACTATTAGAAATCAATCCTGTAGAGACATCTCTGGTAGTCCCATGACTCCTGCTCCCAATGCCAGGGGCCTGGGGTTCAACCCCAGTTCAGGGAACTAGATCTCACATGCAGCAACTAAAGATCCTGCACGCATGCCTCCGGGAAGATTGGAGATCCTGGGTGCCGCAACTAAGACCCAGTGCAGCCAATAAATAATTTTTAAAAATTAAATAAATATTTTTTAAAAATCAGTCTATAAAATTACAATGAATAAGTGATAGTCAAAACAAAGGTAACAAATTCTCAGATTCAGCCCTTCCTAATTACTTTGTTACATTTCAATGGACCCTTGAAGTTTCAACACCCATATTCCGTGTTTCACGTTTGCCTCTTATTAACATAAACAAAGATACTGACAGTCATCATCGGTTGTAAGAAGTAGCAAGTTGCCCAGAAACCACCGTGGTATGGAATTTACAGTAGAGTATTGGGCCACAATATTCTACAGTAGAGAATACAGCCATTAACATGTCAGGAATTTTATGAGCCACTATTAGAAATCAATCCTGTAGAGACATCTCTGGTAGTCCCATGACTCCTGCTCCCAATGCCAGGGGCCTGGGGTTCAACCCCAGTTCAGGGAACTAGATCTCACATGCAGCAACTAAAGATCCTGCACGCATGCCTCCGGGAAGATTGGAGATCCTGGGTGCCGCAACTAAGACCCAGTGCAGCCAATAAATAATTTTTAAAAATTAAATAAATATTTTTTAAAAATCAGTCCTATAAAATTACAATGAATAAGTGATAGTCAAAACAAAGGTAACAAATTCTCAGATTCAGCCCTTCCTAATTACTTTGTTACATTTCAATGGACCCTTGAAGTTTCAACACCCATATTCCGTGTTTCACGTTTGCCTCTTATTAACATAAACAAAGATACTGACAGTCATCATCGGTTGTAAGAAGTAGCAAGTTGCCCAGAAACCACCGTGGTATGGAATTTACAGTAGAGTATTGGGCCACAATATTCTACAGTAGAGAAGGGCTTCCCTGGTGGCTCAGAGGTTAAAGTGTCTGCCTGCAATGTGAGAGACCTGGGTTCAATCCCTGGGTCAGGAAGATCCCCTGGAGCAGGAAATGGCAACCCACTCCAGTATTCTTGCCTGGAGAATCCCATGGACTGAGGAGCCTTTTAGGCTACAGTCCACAGGGTCTCAAAGAGTCAGACACAACTGAGCAACTTCACTTTCACTTTCATTGCGTGTTGAAGTCTGATTTGTAAGCTGTCTGCTTTGTTGTTGTCGTTGTTTAGTTGCTAAGTCAGGTCCAACTCTTCTTCGACCCCAAGGACTATGAGCTCACCAGGTTCCGCTGTCCACGGGATTCTCCAGGCAAGAATACCGGAGTGGGTTGCCGTGCCCTCCTCCAAGGGATCTTCCCAGCCCAGGGATCAAACCCGAGTCTCCTGAACTGGCAGGTGGGTTCTTTACCACTGAGCCACCAGGGAAGGCCCAAAGTATCTGCTACGTATCATTTATAATCAGTAAAATTTATCGTAAACATACATGTTTATATACAGACCTTTTTTCCCTTGAGAGCGAGCTGTTAATGTTTACCAGCATACCACAGTCCAGACAGCACCTGTGCTTGGGATTCTGGAAGAGCTGCATTCAAACCCTGGCTCTGTTAGTACTCATATGAGCCTGTCTCTTATACACATCTTTTGTTACACTTATAAAGTTTCAAGTTTAAAATTAAAGCATGCTTCAGATATTATTAAAGAGAGACATCTGTACTAAACCTAATTTTAAATTGCTCAGGAGGAAATCAAGAGGAAAGATATGGAACAGTATATTTTAAAAGTAATGTTGAAAATTAAGGTAAGATACAGGAAAAAGCATGTTTTGATTTTAAATCCTAGTGGATTTAAAGAATTAGCAGTTTCTCTCTCAATAAATTTTATCAATTTCCTATTCTTAAGGTCCCTACACATACCAGGGAAATGTTTTAATTTTATCAGATTGTTTTATTTAGTATTCTCCTTTCACAGTCTAAAAAAAGCTTAGGATTTTTCTGTACCAAACTTTTTCAACTGTTTCTCCCAATACCAACATTGATAAAACCTGTGTTCAGTTTCAGATAAAACTGAAGAATAATGACAATTAATGTCAAAACCATGCTGCCTAGGTGCGAAATGCATATAACTTATTTTTTTCTTACTTCTCCTAGCTCACTGAAAGAAAGATGTAATTCCAGAAATGTTAAGCTGTAATAACTGATTAGCTGTAGAAGGAATTGTTGAGGATGATTCTCAGATGTCTCCCTTGAATAATTGGGTGGATATAATTTCTATCATGGATTAAGATCAATGAGGTCCTGATTAGATTTCCATTCTTAGAAAAGTCAAACCCATAGGGACACAGAACACATTAGATATGTAGTTGAGATTAGAGGAAACATTTTATACAAAGGTCAGCTTCAGGGAAGTTTTAGGGATGATAAGCCTGTTCTATATCTTGATTGTATTGATGTTTACATATTTGGACCTTCCCAGGTGGCGCAGAGGTAAAGAATCTGCCTGCCAATGCCAGAGTCATGGTTTGGATACCTGAGTTGGAAAGATACCCTGAAGGAGAAAATGCAATCCACTCCAATATTCTTGCCTGGAAATTATATGGACAGAGGATTCTGGTGGGCTCCAGCTCATGGGGTTGCAAAGAGTTGGACACAACTAAGCAAGCAGTAGTTACTTGTTTCTATGCACTAGTCAAAACTCACTGCACACCAAAGTGGACACCAAAAAGAGTGAGTTTTACCATACATAAAGTAAAAAAAAAAAACAAAAAACTAAAAAATGAGAGAAGTAAACACAAAAGAGGGTTTACAAAGAGTAAAAATAAAAGAGGACCCAGTAGACAGTAGCATCCCATGATCTTGAAAATAGGAAAGCAGACACATAAGTCAGTTGGAAGAAGGTGAGGTTGTCATCGACAAGCAGCAAGCTTACATTATGGTAGTGGAGGTGAAGCAGCTGTCAGTGGTGACAAAATCTAGGATAGCCTTGGAAATAGGTATTTGAGGAGGATTTGATGAGAAAGATCTTCAAGGTGGAAATCTCGGAGAGGCCAAGGTCTTGAATGTGTCACCCATACATGTCCCAGGATGACGGCAGAACTTGTTCAGGGTCCAAAGTCATTAAGAGGGCAGGGGGCGACTTTCTGTGAGATACACTGAGAGGGATTTGAGGGCTGAGCTGTGTCAGGGAGTGGGGCGGTGGAGTTGAGAGGCATTCATCTCAAGGATTTTTATTTTAAGAGCATGAGGAGATAAAGTCTCAACCCCAACCCACTTTCTGACTTGAAGATATGGGGAGTAAAAAGTGAAGGAAGCTTCCTTTGAGGGACTTCAGGAGCAATAGTGACCTCAAGGTAGAACCACCTTTCAGGTTTGATAAAGGGTTAAAGGAAAGCCCTGAGGTGAGGGTGAAGTCCAGATAGCATCAGACACTGACAGAATTTTCATTAAATGGGAGAGCAGTAAGAGGTGATGGTTATGGTAGGTGGGACAGGTAGGGCACTGGGGATTCTGGTGCTGAAAGGACAGAGTATCTTTTAGATGTACTGTGCTTGGGACCAGTGCTTCCAGAATAATCACAACAGGAATGATAGCTACCACCAGGGGCTCTGGGTGTCCTAAGACTACCTCCTTCTCCCTCATCTGTTTCCAGGTTTTCTGTAAGAGTTTGCATTCATTGCAAGCTCCCTTGAAGCGCTAGACTAGTGACAAACTGCATCATGTGCTCAAGGTCATGAATAGACAAGACTCAGAACTGTGAGGCCTATTGTCTTCTCTCGAGTGAGCCAGACCTGGAGCCCTGCCTGGGGTCTACCATATTCTGACTTTCCTGTGATTTTCTTTCGCACAGGCTGCATCACCCTCTGCTTGATATCTATAACTAGAAGATGGAGTCTACTCAGAGCCAGGACTATGCCTCTCGAAAGGAAAAAAAGAGAGAGGAGAGACAGGAGGAGGAGGAGAAAGAAGAAACAGCTAAAACAGAAATGACTCTTCAGAAGTAATATTTTAAATGCCTACTTTTTTTTTTCATAAAAATACAATGTCTGTTTCCAATCATAAGACAATTTGTTTATAGGATTTATCTCAGGCCTTGTGATCTAGTAATATCTGTGCGTGCTGTGCCGTGCTAAGTCGCTTCAGTCATGTTTGACATTTTGCAACACTTCTGACTGTAACCCGCCAGGATCCTCTGTCCAAGCGATTCTCCTGGCTTGAATACTGGAATGGGTTGCCACAGCCTCCTCCCTGGCATCTTCCTGACCCAAGGATCCTACCTGTGTCTCTTTTGCTTCCTGCATTGGCAGGCAGGTTCTTTACCACTAGCGCCACCTGGCAAGCCTCAGTAGTGGCTATAATAACCATTAAAATGTGATGATGTTCCTGACTTTAGGGGGAATGCTTTCAGTTTCTCACCATTGAGGATAATGCTTGCTGTGGGTTTGTCATGTATAGCTTTTATTACGTTGAGGTATGTTCCTTCTATTCCTGCTTTCTGGAGAGTTTTTTTTTTTATCATAAATAGATGTTGAATTTTGTCAAAGGCTTTCTCTGCATCTATTGAGATAATCATATGGCTTTTATTTTTCAATTTGTTAATGTGGTGAATTACACTGATTGATTAGAGGATATTGAAGAATCCTTGCATCCCTGGGATAAAGCCCACTTGGTCATGGTGTATGATCTTTTTAGTGTGTTGCTGGATTTTGATTGCTAGAATTTTGTTAAGGATTTTTGCATCTATGTTCATCAGTGATATTGGCCTGTAGTTTTCTTTCTTTGTGGCATCTTTGTCAGGTTTTGGTATTAGGGTGATGATGACCTCGTAGAATGAGTTTGAAAGTTTACCTTCCTCTTCAATTTTCTGGAAGAGTTTGAGTAGGATAGGTGTTAGCTCTTCTCAAAATTTTTGGTAGAATTCAATTGTGAAGCCATATGGACCTGGGATTTTGTTTGCTGAAAGATTTCTGATTACAGTTTCAATTTCTGTATTTGTGATGGGTCTGTTAAGATTTTCTATTTCTTCCCGTTTCTATTTTGGAAAGTTGTACTTTTCTAAGAATTTGTCCATTTCTTCCACGTTGTCCATTTTATCGGCATATAATTGCTGATAGTAGTCTCTCTTATGATACTTTTTATTTCTGTGTTGTCTGTTGTGATCTCTCCATTTTCATTTCTAATTTTATTGATTTGATTCATGTCAATGTATGGCAAAACCAATATAGTATTGTAAAATATAAAAAATAAATAAGTAAATTAGTACAGGCACCCCCCAAAAAACAACAACAACAAAAACTTAATGATGAGCTTCTTTATTTTTATTTTATTGGCAAGTCTCAGTGACTTTGTGTGTAACCAGATTTGAAGATGACCCCAAAGGCTTAAATGGAAAGATCTTCATGAAGGAGAGACCTGAGCCGAATGACCCTCTTGCCTCATCATTGACCTCTTCCCCTGCCCCACCTGACAGGGCCCCATTAGTTGATTGGTTATAATTTTTAAGTGAAAACTGATGCAAGTAAGGTTACCTGGGTTCTATTCCTGGGTCAGGAAGATCCCTTGGAGAAGGAAATGGCAACCCACTCCACTACTCTTGCCTGGAGAATCCCATGGAGGGAGGAGCCTGGTAGGCTACAGTCCATGGGGTTGCAAAGAGTCGGACATGACTGAGCGACTTCACTTCACTTCACTTCACTTCACTTCAAGGTCATATTATGTCCTGAGTGCTCACTGTTGGTCATAACCATTCTTATGAATGAAGCATATGGATAACATTAGTCATGCTCACTGTTAGTCATATCCATTCTTATGAATGGAAACATATGGATAATTTTTGCTGCTACCCACAAATGTCCAAAGCTTTTCTTCACATGAGATGTTTTGATTTTGAATCATTTGAAAAATGGTATATCACTTTCTTCTGGCATTCATAGCTTCTGATGAGAAATTTGCTATCATTCAAATTATTTTCCCACTGTAGATAAGATGTTATTTCTCTCACTGCTTTGAGGATATTTTCTTTGTTACAAAAGTTTGTGGGGATTATGATGTGGTTTTCTTTGGGTTTATCCTATTTAGAATTCATCCAACTTCATTAATTTGCACTTTCTGTACTTAGTCCAAATTTGATAAGATTTTAGCCATTATTTCTGGCCAGTGACCTATTAGTTCACTGGGTTTTGTTCACATCCTAACATTGAGACCATGTTGAAAGGTTGAAGATTTGCTTTAGATTCTGCCCAGCATCCTGATTTCCACTGGGAATTGAAACTTTCCTTCAAATCCCTCATGGGGCTGTGGTGAGTCAGTTAGTGCTGCACCCTCAGAGGTCTGGACCAGGAATGACCAGTGTGTGTTGACAGCTGAGTCACAGGTCCAGATGAGCAGAGGGAAGAATGCCATGGGCAATGAGCAATATCAGAGATTGGTGGCAGAGGGAGCAAGTTTGAATTTGTCCAGCTGGCCTGGATTACATAGCCGGCTCCATGTGCCTGGATGGAGTATTTTTACAGAGTCAGAAGACAGGGGGCAACAATGTTTCCTTCATCTGTGTCTTCAACTTCAATTTCATGAGAGCCGTAGTTGATCCAACCATCCTGACACCTTGCACCAGCTTTGGGTTTGTCTGAGTTTTCTTAGTCTGGAGTGTTAGTCACCCCTCCATATCTCCCTGCCCTCAGGAAACTAGGGAGAAAAGCAAACAAGAGATGACTCTGGAATTTAAGAGCTGGCTTCCTGCTTGCTCTGGAAATAATGTTGTAGGCAAATTGGCAGCTCCCAGCAGCCCTGGACTTCTTATCTGTAAGATAAAGACCCTGAAAAATAAGCAGAGAAAATTCCTACATAATTCCTAAGTAGTTTGGATCTCACATGAAGACAGATATAAAAATGCTATTAAAATTCTAAACTGTAATACATATGTTACCACTTTTCATCCTGAGTTTCCACATAGACTCTCCTAGGTGTCAACTCTTGGTGCCTGAACTGCTAAGCTTCTGGTGTATTCATAGAGTATAGTTAAGATTTTATAAAGACAATAAAAAATTCTTTGAAAACAATAATCTCATATTGTAGAATGATTTGTGCAGTTAATTCCCTGTAGCTGTATCTTTTAAAAGCTGTGATTAAGACATGATGCAATTTGAGGTTAACCCCAAACCCTCCTTAGCTGGCTTCAGCAGTAGAGATGCCATTCTCTTGACATTTGGTTATGCTTCTGAAAACAACAGAATGAGAAAGACTAGAGACCTCTTCAAGAAAATTAGAGATACAAAGGGAACATTTCATGCAAAGATGGGCTTGATAAAGGACAGAAATGGTATAGACCTAACAGAAGCAGATGATATTAAGACGAGGTGGCAAGAATACACAGAACTGTACAAAAAAGAGCTTCACAACCAAGATAATCACAATGGTATGATCACTCACCTAGAGCTAGACAATCTGGAATGTAAAGTCAAGTGGGCCTTAGAAAGCACCACTATGAACAAAGCTAGTGGAAGTGATGGAATTCCAGCTGAGCTGTTTCAAATCCTGAAATGATGCTGTGAAAGTGCTGCACTCAATATGTCAGCAAATTTGGGAAACTTAGCAGTGGCTACAGGACTGGAAAAGGTCAGTTTTCATTCCAGTCCCAAAGAAAGGCAATGCCAAAGAATGCTCAAACTGTCGCACAATCACATTCATCTCACGCTCTAGTAAAGTAATGTTCAAAATTCTCCAAGCCAGGCTTCAACAGGATGTTAACCATGAATTTCCAGATGTTCAAGCTGGTTTTAGAAAAGGCAGAGGAACCAGAGATCAAATTGCCAACATCCGCTGGATCATGGAAAAAACAAGAGAGTTCCAGAAAAACATCTATTTCTGCTTTATTGACTATGCCAAAGCCTTTGACTGTGTGGATCATAATAAACTGTGGAAAATTCTTCAAGAGATGGGAATACCAGACCACTTGACCTGCCTCTTGAGAAACCTATATGCAGCTCAGGAAGAAACAGTTAGAATTGGACATGGAACAACAGACTGGTTCCAAATAGGAAAAGGAGTACGTCAAGGCTATATATTGCCAGTCTGCTTATTTAACTTATATGCAGAGTCCATCATGAGAAACGCTGGGCTGGATGAAGCACAGGCTGGAATCAAGATTGCCGGGAGAAATATCAATAACCTAGGATATGCAGATGACACTACCCTTATGGCAGAAAGTGAAGAGGAGCTAAAAAGCCTCTTGATGAAAGTGAAAGAGGAAAGTGAAAAAGTTGGCTTAAAGCTCAACATTCAGAAAACGAAGATTATGGCATCCGGTCCCATCACTTCATGGGAAATAGATGGGGAAACAGTGTCAGACTTTATTTTTCTGGGCTCCAAAATCACTGCAGATGGTAACTGCAGTCATGAAATTAAAATACGCTTCCTTGGAAGAAAAGTTAGATAGCATATTGAAAAGCAGAGACATTACTTTGCCAACAAAAGTCCATTTAGTCAAGGCTATGGTTTTTCCAGTGGTCATGTATGGATATGAGAGTTGGACTGTGAAGAAGGCTGAGTGTTGAAGAATTGATGCTTTTGAACTGTGGTGTTGGAGAAGACTCTTGAGAGTCCCTTGGACTGCAAGGAGATCCAACTAGTCCATTCTAAAAGAGATCAGCCCTAGGATTTCTTTGGAAGCAATGATGCTAAAGCTGAAACTCCAGTACTTTGGCCACCTCATGGGAAGAGCTGACTCATTGGAAAAAACTCTGATGCTGTGAGGGATTGGGGGCAGGAGGAAAAGGGGACAACCGAGAATGAGATGTCTGGATGGCATCACCAACTTGATGGACATGAGTCTGAGTGAACTCTGGGAGATGGTGATGGACAGGAAGGCCTGGCGTGCTGTGATTCATGGGGTCGCAAAGAGTCAGACAACTGAGCTACTGAAAACTGAACTGAACTGAACTGAACTGCTTATATTTTCTTTTATGCACTGCCTCCATTTTAGCAAAATATTAGCTCTTTTCTTTACAATGATGTCTAAGTTAATTGCGTGAATCCTTGGGTTTAATCTGCATTTACTCGAAGTTCCCACATGACTATGTTTTCACTGAACACATTTCTCTAGTCCTGGTTGTCACTCTTCTCAGGTTGTCATCATACAGAGCTAAGCAACAGTAAAACTGAGGCAGATTCCCCTTCCCCAAGCATACCCTACAGATACCTGCCAGCTTTGCTCTGGTATCAGGACCCTGCAGTGGCACAAGGGTGCGTGGAGAACCCTGATTTGGGCAGAAAGAATACTGTCCTGGTTCAGTGGTCTCTGAAAGCAAGATTTCTCTTACTTAGAAGGCATGCCATGTGTGCTTCCTTCTTGGTTTATCTCTATTTTTTTTGAGCTCAGTAAAAGCTTCTGGTGTGTGCTTTTCAACAGTCTCAGGACAAAGAAAAAATTCCCTGAAATTGAAAATATGTCAGTGAAGTGAAAAGCTGAATAACATGATAGAAAAGAACAGAAAGTAGAAAAGAAAAAGGAAATTAGAAGGGGGAAAATGACAAGAAAATTAGCAGATTATCTGGGATTTAGCAACATGCAATCACCTAAATTTACAGAGAAAATAACAGGTGAAATTTTTTAGAGGACGAATAAGGATGAAAATATTTATCTATTTGCTTGTGTGTGTGCATGCTAAGTCACTTTAGTAGTGTCTGACTCTTTGTGACCCTTTGGACTGTAGCCCACCAAGCTCCTCTGTCTAAGGATTCTCCAGGCAAGAATACTAGAGTGAGTGGCCATTCCCTTCTCTAAGAGATTGATCTAACCCCTTGATCTAACTTGCATCTCTTGCTACTCTTGCATTGCAAGTGGATTCTTTACCACTGAACCACCAGGGTAGCCCACCTATTTGTTTATTTTATGTCAAACAGTACTAACTTTGGATTTCTGCAGTACTTTAATATTTTTCGAGACAACAGATGTTCTGAGTAAACTCTTTAATAATGTATTATCACTCAAATTCAAGAGATAAAAGCTCTGGTTTCCCAACCAGTTAGAGTAATGCCACATTTCCTTTCCCCTGAGAGTCATAAACAAAGGTAGATGGGCATGGCCTTACTGCCTTGAAGAAATTTCTTAATGTAAAACACTCTAGGGCTCCAGTGATTCCTGAGGAAAGAAACTGAGCTCTGCCAGAGACAAAGAAAAGTGGGTGAGCCCTCTGAACCTCACATTATTAAAGATTCATTCTGATGTGGCCTGGGTCAAACCACATCTTTCACCTGGTTTATCCAAATCTCATTTTACACCTCTGCAAAATGGAAGCAGTATTTTCCATCCTCTACTCTCAGATGTGGAAATTACACAGGCTAACACTCACACAGACCTGGCAAGTTGCACACTGAGTAGGAACTGGTCAGCAAAGGAGCAGTGAGAGAGAAGTTCAGACATGTGAAGGCACAGATGCGTACTGGTGTTACACAGGTGACTGCTTAAGGCTTTTGGCAATTTCGAGAAGGCAATGGCACCCCACTCCAGTACTCTTGCCTGGAAAGTCCCATGAATGGAGAGGCCTGGTAGGCTGCAAAGGAGGTAGATATACCACATTGGTAATGAGCACAGACTCTGGAGGTGACTGCTGTGGTCAGTTGAGAATGAGGTGCCCACCCCAGGCTAAACTGCAGTTCTGTCCTCAGAGATGGGGGTTAACAGCTGAAAGAGAAAGCAAGCAGAAAATGAGGGAAAATACAAGAGCTAACTCTTTGGAAAAGATGCTAATGCTGGGAAGGATCAAGGGCAGAAGAAAGCAGTGACAGAGGATGAGATGGTTGGATGGCATCTTTGAATCAATGGACATGAGTTTGAGCAAGCTCCATGAGATATTGAAAGAAGGAAAGCCTGGCGTGCTGTAGTCAATGGGGTCGCAAAGAGTTGGACATGACTGAGTGACTGAACAAGATGCTCCACACAGACTCAGAGGAAGAGAAAAGTAGTTTTCAGAATGGAGAAATATGCTACCCAGAGGAAACAGAACAAAGCACTTCACTGCTTCCCCACACACCCTCAGCGGAGCCTGACCTCTTGTCAGTTCATGGGGTGTTGCTGTGAGCCTTGGTGCTCACACCAGAAGTTGACAAGTGCATACATACCTCGAGTCAACCTAATCTGCTGGTGCTGCTGCTAAGTCACTCAGTCGTGTCCGACTCTGTGTGACCCCACAGATGGCAGCCCATCCAGCTCCCCCACCTAATCTAGGGACATACTAATCCTATGATGCACATGGACCACGTGCGATCAACACACATGCAATGAAAACATCTCCAGGAAAGGAGACTAGGGTGACCCACTGGGACACTCACCCCAGGAGAAACAGACCTGCCTCAGAAAGCAGAGGAAAGTACTGTAGGGATTGCTGAGGAAAACATATGTCCTGAAAAAGATCAGTGGTTTTGATGGAGATAAAAGAAAATAAGAAAAAGGTCTTTAAAATTATAAAAAGTAGAGTAAAAATAAATGTATACACTGAACAGTCAATGGCTGTCTTTGAAGACTCAGCTGGTTGTTTATTAGTAGAATAATATTTTTAAAAACTTAAAGTGAAAAAGTTGGAGAACATGAAAAATAGAAACATTGGCTGTGTATCACGAATGTAACATACATCCAGAAGACCAGGACAAAAATGGCAAAACATTGAAAAAATAATAGAAATGCATGTCTAGAAGCTAAAGAATAACATGGATGCTTCAGACAAGAGTCCTTAATGCTCTATGGATGTTTTGGATGAGCTAGAAAAGAACGTCTGTGCGTGTCTGGAGCAATTCAATGAATGCAAAGACAGTAAAAAATGTCTGCAAATCTAGAACTGAAAGTCAAGCTGCATTCAAAGAGTCAGATGATAGTGGTGCCCTTCCCTGATACTCAGCTCACCTGATTTCATAATAAATCTCAGCCCTGCCGCACCAGCACCCTGAGGCCTGGGGGATGCCAGCGCGGTTTTGGCTGCTCTTCTGTTCCACTCTTCTCACCCTGCAGGAGTGTGAGGCAGAGGATGTACACTTCATGCATTTCAGGAGCTTGACTTACCTGTTTTTCAGCAGAGGGGGAGGATGGAAACAGGACCCCGTGCCCTGTCACCTCCAGCATTTGGGGTCCCCTCATCTTTTTTGGCTTCACTTGGTCTTTGTTGCAGCTGCAGGCTTTTTGTTATGGTTTGCAGGCTTCTCTAGTTGTGGCACGTGGGCTTAGCTGCCCTGCAGCATGTGAGATCTTATTTCTCCAGTGGGGGATTGAACCCATGTCCCCTGCACTGGAAGACAGATTTTTAACCAATGGACCACCAAGGAAGTCTCTAGGATCCACTCCTGTGGGTCAGTTCTGACAGCCACGAAGGTGGCTTGAATGTCCCTCTAGCCTGTCTAGCATGGCCATGCGGGGGTCGGTCCCTGGGAGCTGGGGTTGGGGTTGACTGGGTCAGGGTCATTTTGTCAATATTGTCAAAAGACACATTGCACTGATCTGTAGCCTTGTAAGGTGTGGGCCAATGAGCACCATTCCCCTCCCCATATGCCCAGCTTTATGTTAGGCCCAGGGTGAGAGGAAAACCCCAATTAAAATGATCTGTGGAGAAATGATTAGAAAACTATTTATGAAGATGATGATGGCATCTTTAGCATCACAGGTAGTTTTGATAACCACAAGATGTTTCTGTTATTCAAGTAATAGGGCTCATTCACTCAAGTTCCCCTATTTCACAGACTGTTTATTTGATTTTGCCAATTCCTCACTATTGTAACTACATACTTAAACAACCTCTTATTGTGCAGAGTAAACCTTCAGGGATGCAAACCTGAAGCAAATTTCTTCAGCTCCAATTGTTCCCCTTCCCCTGGGCCGGTGACGTGACTGTATCCATGTCTCATGTGGCAGCAAGCCAGGTAAGGTTGCTGCACACACCCGGAGCCCAGATAGAGGGAGGGCTCGGGGTCTTGCTCTCAGATCTCGAAAGCTTCTATGTCTCTAGTTCACTGTGACATCCTCTCCCTCAGGCACCAAAGCTGAGTGTCCCAGACTCTCAGCCCAAGACAATGCATGATGGATGAGACAAGATAATTCAAAACATTGTCCTCCAATTATTTTCCTGTTTCTTCATGCCATTATCTATCTGCCTGTATGTTCATTAATAGTAACACAGTCCCAGCATTTCTAAATTTAGGTGTCATAATCTCTATTTAAGGTTATGCTTTACTTTGTTTGGAGAGATTGACTACATTCCCAAGTCTGGACAGAAATCAAAGTTTATCTTGTCTTTCAGCCAATTTCCTTCATTGGCATAAGATTTCATTTTTTGTGGAACCAGGGTTTTTTTTTTTTTACCTGAACTAGTATCTTAACCACAGTTGAAGTTGTACAAGAAGTAAAAGCTTATTCCAAGCTTGACCATTTACTACATGATTCCTTTAAAGTTTTCTACAAAATTATAAAATCTGGAAGGCTGGGGAAAGTAGTAGGGGCTATGCAGATGTCTAGGCTGTAGGAATGGTGAATTGAGATGTTGGTGACCATGTCACCCAGTACTTGCCCTAATCTGGAATACAGGGAAGGAAAGATGCCACATACAAGAGAAGGGAAAAGGAGAGAGGCCCAGTATTATTTGCATCCCTGGGTCACTGTTCCTGAACTTGATGGCATCATTGCCTTCATGCATCTGAGTGCCTCAATATTTCCCTGATGAGATCCTTGGTGCTTCTCTAATGAATTCTCTTTTTTACCTAAGCTGGTTTTAAATGAATTTCTGTCACTTACAATACTCAGAATCCCAACTGGTAGAATATTGAATGGCTTAGATTCTGGAACTAGACTCTCTGGGTTTGCTTTACTGTAATAGTTATAAATATGTGTCACTGCTGCTGCTGCTGCTAAGTCGCTTCAGTGTCTGACTCTGTGCGACCCCATAGATGGGAACTCACCAGGTTTCCCCGTCCCTGGGATTCTCCAGGCAAGAACAGTGGAATGGGTTGCCATTTCCTTCTCCAATGCATGAAAGTGAAAAGTGAAAATGAAGTCGCTCAGTCATGTCTGACTCTTAGCGACCATGGACTACAGCCTACCAGGCTCCTCTGTCCATGGATTTTCCAGGCAAGAGTACTGGAGTGGGATGCCATTGCCTTCTCTGAATGTGCCACTAGAAGCTGTTATCTCAGCCCTCTCAATGTTACAAAGGAGAAAAATAATATTATATGACTTCTTGAGAGTATTAACCAAACCCTGGGAAGAGGGGCTGCATATATTCTATATATTTAAACATATTCAAGTACACATAAAACAGGAAGGAAGAAAAGAATGGTCCTCCTAACAGTAGAAGCCAACTCCGGAATTTCAGAGGACTGATAGAGGTAAAAGCCACTTTGCTCCCATCACGGTAATAGCAGAGTCAGATGGGAAGCGTCATGGATACAAAACTAATGGGAGGAAGTTGCATGATGAAAAAGATCGCTTGGTAGGCTCCTAGCATCTCCTCCCAATGGACTCACTACCCACAACGGTAGACATTCATGGTGCAGACACTTGACAGAGTATGGTTTAACTAAGGGGATCAGAGTGAACAGCCCCCATCACAGGGCAACTTGATGTCAGGGGCATTTGGCATGGTGCTCTCTCTGAGAAGGAGACAGCACCATTCTTATGACATCCTCGACAAAGTGCACAGGAATCTATCCAGAGGAAACAACTGACAGACCCACTCTATGGAAGAATTGTACTCTCCTCTTCTGGAAGTGTAATGTTGTCAGAGATAAAGAAAGGCTGCAGTGCATTCCAGAATAAAAGAGATTCTCGATTAGATCCTAGTCCAGGAAAATAGCTCTCAAGAAGATTATTGTGACTTTTGTCAAAATTTGAACAAGATCTATCAATTAAACAAGCATTCATCAACATTAAATTTCCCGAATTTGATCCTGATACTATGGCTGTTTAACACGAATCTCTTTTTGTAACAAATTCTCACTAAGGTATTAAGGAGCCAGGGGCATGATGACTCCAGACTGCTATCAGATAATTGAGATAAAAATAATACACCTATTTGTAAATAAGAATGTGTGTCAGAGAAAGACAAATATTATATGATATCACTTACATGTGAAATCTTTTAAAAATGATACAAATGACTTACTTATAGCACACAGAACTATATTTAGTGTTTTGTAATAACCTATATGGGAAAAAAATCTGTAAAAGAATAGATACATATATATTTATAACTGAATCATTTTCCTATATCTAAAAAAACACAGCATTGTAAATCAACTACACTCCAATATAAAAATTTTAAAAATGCTACCTAGAGATTAAGAAAAGAATAAACATAGAAGATATTGGATTAAGATGGCAGATAAGTAGGATGTGGAGCCCACTTTCTTTCATAAATAAATCAAAAATACATCTATATGTGAAATGACCCTCACAGAGCATCTACTGAACACTGGCAGAAGACTTCCTTTTTTTTTTTTTTAAAGCTTTTAAAAACGATACAAATGACTTACTTATAGCACACAGAACTATATTTAGTGTTTTGTAATAACCTATATGGGAAAAAAATCTGTAAAAGAATAGATACATATATATTTATAACTGAATCATTTTCCTATATCTAAAAAAACACAGCATTGTAAATCAATTACACTCCAATATAAAAATTTTAAAAATGCTACCTAGAGATTAAGAAAAGAATAAACATAGAAGATATTGGATTAAGATGGCAGATAAGTAGGATGTGGAGCCCACTTTCTTTCATAAATAAATCAAAAATACATCTATATGTGAAATGACTCTCACAGAGCATCTACTGAACACTGGCAGAAGACTTCCTTTTTTTTTTTTTTTTTCAAAAGAAATTCTCCACCTAAGTGGGTAGGGCAAAAAAGAGAGAGAAAAATAAAAAGAGGGAGAGAGAAAGGAACTAGGATAGAAAGTGCGCCCTTGGGAGGCAGCTATGCAAAAGGGATGCTTCTGCACAGAGGGAAGTCCTCTCACTGGCAGGGACAGGGGGAGGCCTCTGGGGCCTGGGAGGAGAATACAGCATTGACTCATGGAGGGCAAAGTGAGGACAGGCTGCATAGGCGGTCAGTGCCACCAGGCACTCCCCAGCCTGAGATGCTTGCCTGCTAGGGCGAGTAGACTTCCTTTTTTTTTTTTTCACAAGAAATTCTCCACCTAAGTGGGTAGGGCAAAAAAGAGAGAGAAAAATAAAAAGAGGGAGAGAGAAAGGAACTAGGATAGAAAGTGCGCCCTTGGGAGGCAGCTATGCAAAAGGGATGCTTCTGCACAGAGGGAAGTCCTCTCACTGGCAGGGACAGGGGGAGGCCTCTGGGGCCTGGGAGGAGAATACAGCATTGACTCATGGAGGGCAAAGTGAGGACAGGCTGCATAGGCGGTCAGTGCCACCAGGCACTCCCCAGCCTGAGATGCTTGCCTGCTAGGGCGAGTAAGGGCTGAGTGCTAAGGCTTCGACTTTGAAGTTCAGACCCTGAGGAGAGGACTGAATTTGGCTGCATGGAGACAGCCTGAAGGGCTTGGGTGTGATGCAGCACAACCCAAGGAGTCTGGAAAGAAGTCTGGACCCAGCAGAGAGGCAAGAGACCATTTTTGGGAGGCGGGGACATGTGGAGCAAGGGGTGGCCACCATTGGAGCTTATTTATCCACATGCTCTCAGGTGGCACAGAATGAGCAACATGAGCTCCAGGGGCAGGTGTGAGCTGCCACTGCATCTGGGACTTAGAGGTGGGTGCGGTCCTGTAAGCTGGTGCAGACTGCTACCCCAACCTTCCTGGGAGCACATGCAGCATGCTGTGCTGCTGAGGGTCCCATGACCAAGAGTCAATAGCTGCTTCTGCCTTCTGGGAAAGTACACAGGC
This sequence comes from Madoqua kirkii, assembly GCA_006408675.1. Classification (NCBI taxonomy): domain Eukaryota; kingdom Metazoa; phylum Chordata; class Mammalia; order Artiodactyla; family Bovidae; genus Madoqua; species Madoqua kirkii. The sequence goes on from SJYC01025979.1 coordinate 38,031, forward strand.
CACACACATGCACACCCTCTATTAAGGGGATAATGGCCAGCATATGCTGAGGTGAGGGAAGAGACACCAAAAATAGCCCCTATATCATTAGAAAAAAAAATTAAACCTACACGAGGTACACAGGGACGCTCCTGCATATAAGTAACCCTCCAAGACAGAAAGAGAAATAAGTAATTTCTCAGGCTAGCAAAAGCTAAAAGAATACAGCCGTACTAAACCTACCTAAAAAACATTGAATAGTCTTCTCTAAATAGAGAAGAAAGAAGAAAAAGAAAGAGAAAAACCACAGTTGGTAACTAAATCACAAATAATTTAGTATACAGATTAAAAAAAAAGACTAGTTGTGAAAGCAATGATAAATGTAAAAGTATGAAGAGGAAGAGGTAAAAAGACACAAAAATAATGCAGTGCAGGGAAGGGGAGAAGGAAAACGCAAATTTTTTTTCTTTTCTTTTTAGAATGTGTTAAAGCCTACATGACTACCAGCCTAATGCAAGCAGTGATAGGAAGAGTTAACATACTTGCAAAACAGGGCAGCCACAAATCAAAACATGCAATAGATTCACACACACCAAAAAGAAACGAACAAAAAGAAGAGAACATGAGCATCAAATAAAAAAAAAATCATCAGCCACAAAAAGGAAAACAAAAAGAAAAAGGAAATATAGAATCAACTGGAAAACAAAGTTCAACATGGCAATAAGTACATATGTATCAACAACTATCTTAAGAGTCAATGAACTTAAAGCTCCAATCAAAAGACATATGGTGGCATATGAGAAAGAAAAATTTAAAAAGAGCCTACACTATGCTGCCTACAAGAGATGAACCTTAGGACAAAAGATACACATAGGTTGAAATGAGAGGATGGAAATATTTCATGCAAGCAAAAGTGACAAGAAAGTGATTGTTGCAATACTCATATCAGACAAAACAGACTTTATAAAAAGCTATAAAGAAAGATGAAGGGCACTGCTGCTGCTGCTAAGTCACTTCAGTCCTGTTCAACTGTATATAATGATAAAAAGATCAGTATAAGAAGATTTACATTAGTCAACATATAGCACCTATAGGAGAACTGAAATACATAAAATAAACATTAACAGACATAAAGGAGAAATCAATGGGAATACAATAATTGTAGGAGTCTCTAATACCCTACTCACATCAGTGGATAGATATTTTAAGCAGAAAATCAATTAGGCAATAGAGATTCTAAGTGATACAATAAAACAGCTAGACCTAATTAATATTTTTAAGACATCATACCCTTCAAAAACAGAATACGCATTCTTTTCAAGTACACATGGAATGTTCTGTAGGACTGACCACATACTAGGGCACAATACGAACCTTAACAAATTTAAGATTATAGAAACTATTCCAAGTATCTTCTCTGGTCACAATGGCATGAAACAAAAACTCAACCATAGGAAAGAAATGAGAAATAAATGATTACATGTAGATGAAACAACATACTACTAGAAACCAAAGTTGATGATAAAATCAAAAAGGAAATTAAAAAATAACTTGAGACAAACAAAAATGAAACACAATCATACAAAATCCATGGGACATAGCAAAAGCAGTTAGAGTAAAGTTTGTAGTGATACAGACCTTCTTCAAAAAATAAGAAAAATCTCAAATAAACAACTTAACCTTCCACTTAAAAGAATTAGAAAAAGAAGAACAAACAAAACTAAAGTCAGCAGAAGGAAGCAAATAATAAAGATCAGAGAGAAAAATAAATAAAATAGAGATTAAAAATAGAAAAAAATCAATAAAACCAAGAGCTAGTTCTTTGAAAGGATAAACAAAACTGACAAACCTTTGGCTAGACTCACTGAGAAGAAAGGAGAGTCACTGATGCAGAAGTAGATGCTTTGCTGAAACTCTCTTGCTTTCTCTATGTTCCAGTGAATGTTGGCAATTTGATCTCTGGCTCCACTGCCTCTTCAAAACCCAGCTTTTACATCTGAAAGTTCTCAGTTCACGTACTGTTGAAGCCTATCTTGGAGAATTTTGAGCATTACCTTGCTAGCATGTGGAATGAATGCAGATGTACAGAGGTTTGAACATTCTTTGGCATTGCCTTTCTTTGGGATTGAAACAAAAACTGACCTTTTCCAGTCCTGTGGCCACTGCCGAGTTTTCCAAATTTGCGCCATATTGATTGCAGCACTTTAACAGAATCATCTTTCAGAATTTTAAATAGCTCAGCTGGAATTCCATCACCTCCTCGAGCTTTGTTCATAGTATTGCTGCCTAAAGCCCACTTGACTTCACACTCCAGAATGTCTGGCGGTAGGTGAGTGACCACATCCTTGTAGTCATCTGGGTCACAAGACTTTTCTTGTGTAGTCCTTCTGTGTTTTCTTGCCACTTCTTCTCAATCTCTTTTTCTTCTGTTGTGTCCTTATCATTTCTGTCCTTTCTCGTGCCCCTTTTTCCTGAAACATTCGCTAGATACCTCCAGCTTTCTTGAAAAGCTCTCTAATCCTTTCCATTTCATTGTTTTCCTCTATCTCTGTATTGTTCATTTAGAAGGCCTTTTTTTTCTCTCCTTGCTACTCTGGAATTCCATTCAGTTGAGTGTCTTTTCCTTTCTCATTGTATGTTAAACTCTTCCTTAATAATGGTCATTCATCGATTGTAAAGCACCAGTCATACACCTTTTCAATTTATATATTTTATGTTAAATATTATATTAGTTTTAACAGCTTTAGCAATTATAATAACCTTATGATGTAGGTTCTAGAAACACCTATATTTACAGCTGAAAAGAAAAACTTGAATGTAAAGTCTTAGTGACTCACCCAAGTTCACACAGCCATTGAGGAGTAGCTATAAGATTTGATCCAGGGAATCATTTGAGAGTTCATATTCTCAGCACTAGGTTGTATATCTAACAGTGATCTTTTCCATCATATCTCAACTTATCCTTCAGAGTTTTCTGCTTATTATTTTATTTCACTGTATTTCAAATGATTTCGTCAGTTTTCACTTTTCGTTGCTTAAATCTCTTTTTAGTCATGTCTTATTTGTTCATCAATTCATCTGCTGAGGTCCATGTTCATATATTTTAGTTCTAGAAGTTTAATTTAATTTCTGAAAAAATCTGCTTACTCTCTTTTAATTATAGAGTATTCAATCTCATATGTAAACACACCCTTTTTTATTGATTGCTTGATATATTGATACATTATTACCAAAGTACACAATTTACATCACCTTTCACTCTTTCTGTTGTATAGTACCATAGGTTGTGATAATAGGTATTACTGATTATGACATCATACAGAATAACTAAACTTTTCTAAAATCCCCTGTGCTGCACCTATTCATCTTTCTCTCCCTTCCAATCCATGGAAACTTCTGATCTTTTTACTCTCTTTATAGTTTTGCTTTTTTCAGAATCTCATATAGCTGGAATCAATCAGCATGTGTCCTTTTCAGATTTACTTTTTTTTCTTAGAAATATGTATTTAAGAGTCTTTTATGTCTTTTTATGACTTGGTAGTCCATTTACTTTTTTATCATCAAATAATAGTACATTTTGTGGGTGAAACACAATTTGATTATCCATTCACCTATTGAAAGACATCTTAGTTGCTTCCAAGTATTGGCAATTGTAAATAAAGTTGCTATAAACATATGTATAGATTTTTGTGTAGATTCAGGTCTTCAACTCATTTGGGTAAATACCTAATAGCTCAGTGGATGAGTTACATAGAAACACTATGTTTACTTTTTTTAGAAACTGCCAACTTGTCTTCCAGAGTGGCTGTTCCATTTTTCATTCCCATAGCGATAGATAAGCATTCTTGTTGTTCCACATCCTTACCAAGATTTGGTATTTTCAGTATTTGTGCTTTGTGCCATTCTAGTAGATGTGTAGTGGTTTCTTACTATAGCTTTTAAATTGTAATTTCCTAATGACATATAGGGGCTTCTCTTGTAGCTCAGACCATAAAGAATCTGCCTGCAAGTCAGGAGACCTGGGTTTGATCTTTGGCTCAGAAAGATCCCCTGTAGAAGGGAATGGCTACCCCCTCTAGTATTCATGCCTGGAGAATCCCATGGACAGAGCAGCCTGGAGGGCTATAGTTCATGGAGTCACACAGAGTCAGACACGACTGAACATGCACTCATGCATAATGAAATATAACGTGAAGCATTTTTTCATATGCTTAATTGACATTACCATATCCTCTTTGGTGAGGTGTCTGTTGTTATATTATCCTATAAATTATTGGGTTGTTGGTTTCTTTGCTGTTGAATATTAAGAAGGGCATATTTTGGATATAGTCCATCATCACATATATATTTTGCAAATATTTTAGCTCTATTTGTAGTTTATATTGTCAGTTTCTTAATAGCATCTTTCATAGAGTAGAGATTTTTACTTGTATTGAATTTTAACTTAATGTATTTTTTCATAGATCATAATTTTGGTGTTGCATCTAAAAAGTCATCATCAAAACCAAGGTCACCTAGAATTTACCTCTGTTAACTTCTAGAAGTTGTATAATTTTCCTTTACATTATACATCTATGATAAGGACACATTTTGAGTTAATTCTGTAAAAAGTATAAGTTGTGACAGTTGTGTTTGACTCTTTTGCTGTCTCATGAACTGGGGCCCAACAGGCTCCTCTGTCCATGGGATTTCCCAGGCAAGAATACTGGGATCAGTTGCCATTTGCTTATCCAGGGGATCGAACTTGGATCTACCACATTGTTCAGTTAAGTTCAGTCGCTTAGTCGTGTCCGACTCTTTGCGACCCCATGAATCCAGCACACCAGGCCTCCCTGTCCATCACCATCTCCCAGAGTTCACTCAGACTCACGTCCATCAAGTCAGTGATGCCATCCAGCCATCTCATCCTCGGTCGTTCTCTTCTCCTCCTGCCCCCAATCCCTCCCAGCATCAGAGTCTTTTCCAATGAGTCAACTCTTCACATGAGGTGGCCAAAGTACTGAAGTTTCAGCTTTAGCATCATTCCTTCCAAAGAAATCCCAGGGTTGATCTCCTTCAGAATGGACTGGCTGGATCTCCTTGCAGTCCAAGGGACTCTCAAGAGTCTTCTCCAACACCACAGTTCAAAAGTATCAATTCTTTGGCACTCAGCCTTCTTCACAGTCCAACTCTCACATCCATACATGACCACAGGAAAAGCCATAGCCTTGACTAGATGGACCTTAGTCGGCAAAGTAATGTCTCTGCTTTTGAATATACTATCTAGGTTGGTCATAACTTTTCTTCCAAGGAGCAAGCATCTTAATTTCATGGCTGCAATCACCATCTGCAGTGATTGGAGCCCCCAAAAATAAAGTCTGGCACTGTTCCCACATTGTAGGCAGATGCTTTACCCTCTGAGCATCCAGGGAAGAAAGAAGTGTAATGTCTACATTTAATTCATTTTTTGCATGTGAATGTCTACTTTCTCCAGCACCATCTGTTGAAAAGACAATTCTCTCTTCATTGAATTGCCTTTTCTTCTTTGTCAAAAATCAGCTGAGTATTCTCATTTAGGCCTATATTGGAGCTCTGTATTCTGTTCCATTGATCTATTTTTCTGTTCTTTCGCCAATACCACATTGTTATGATTAGCATATTTTTGTAGTAAATTTTATAGTAAGGAGTGTCATTGCTTCCAACTTAATACTTCCTTAGCATTGTGTTGGCTATTTTGGGTATTTTAACTTTTCATATGAACTTTAGAATTCACTTGTTATTAAAAAAAATTTTAGGATTTTAGTTTGAATTGCATTGAATATATATATATAGAGAGAGAGAGACAGAGAGAGAAAGAGAGAGAGAAAGGAATAAATAAGTAAACCTCTTTTTAAAGAAATTGCTAATTTGATAATATGGCTAATTGTGTTTGGGTAATCCAGAGAAAGAATCACAGATGTGACATTTGATCGACATTTGATCTATAAAGAGAGGAGAAATGGATAATGGAGACTCAGTGTGAAATTCACAGCCTCTCCAAAAGAGCAAGGGGTTTTAAGTGACTAAAGAAAAGTATGCAAGGGCATCTGGAGAAAAGAGGTGCAAAGTTGAACATGCACAAGATCATAAAGTATCTCAAATGCTGGAACAGCCATTTGAAGTCTTTCCTTGGGAATGCATGATCAGAAATGTATTTTGAAGACTTTGCAGTAATTCATGTAGGAAGTGTTGGTTACCAGAATTAGCAAAATTAGAATACAATATGCCCAGTTAAATTTGAATTTCAGTTAAAAAATAATTTTTTAAAAGTATATCCCATTCAACATTGATGACACAGTACACTAGAAATTCTTTGTGTGTTTTTTTTAATCAAAGATTTGAATATAACTGGGCGCCCTGAAAACACAACATAATTAGGATCTTTATGTGGCCTGGATTCCCCAGTACCATGGATATTGAAGAACAGATTCTTCAGTTGTTTGCTGTAGTTCTAGATCATGTTTACAGTTGTCTTTTGGCTTATAAATTATTTCTCCATTGACCTCAATCAAGAAAAAAAAAAGATGGATTTGCTGGTTGTCTTATTGGTTGGTAGATTGCTAACAAAGTACTATAAGCTGAGTGGTTCATAAGCAGCATCTATTTCCCACAGTCACAGAGGCTGGAAGTCCCACTCTATCTTTATGTGGCCTGGATTCCCTGGTACCATGGATATTGAAGAACAGATTCTTCAGTTGTTTGCTGTAGTTCTAGATCATGTTTACAGTTGTCTTTTGGCTTATAAATTATTTCTCCATTGACCTCAATCAAGAAAAAAAAAAGGTGGATTTGCTGGTTGTCTTATTGGTTGGTAGATTGCTAACAAAGTACTATAAGCTGAGTGGTTCATAAGCAGCATCTATTTCCCACAGTCACAGAGGCTGGAAGTCCCACTCAAGGTGCCAGCATATTTCCCGTCTCATGAGATCACTTCTCCGTATTCATAGATGACATCTTCTTGCTGTGTCCTCACATGGGAATAGGCATAGGCTGTGTCCCACATAGGCTGCCGTGGGAAGCGAGCTGGGTACAATCTAAGTTCAGGGCAATTGACTGTAGGGGAAATAAACCTTTGGACGTCTTCTCCCATCATCCTTCCTCCTCCTAATCCCCAGCAACCTTACAGCAATCCTGAGTTGCCTTGCCCGTAGATTACTTATTAAATAACCACCAGGTGAAGAAACAGCTATTATTAATTTATTACAAATACAAACTCATACACCCGGGAGATCTATGTCTTTAGGCAACTTTCTTAACGGCTCTAAATACCAGTCTTATATGTATATACTAGGCCAATATTTGTGGTCATTATTTGTTATTTTATTATGAACAATATCTATTCTGCATCCTGTTGATACCACTAGCAAGATTTTACTTTGGAGGAACCACCAATTAATTTTTTGTGCTAAATCTTACTGTTCAGTTGAGACTGCCTCTTTCCCAGCTTCAAGTTCACTTTATTCCCTCTGTTGGCCATGGGGAGGGTTCTGGGATAGGCATAGTGCCCAGTTAGGACCAGTGAGGTGTGAATAGAGGTTTACTGCATTTCTGGGAGGGAAGAGGTTCCTCACCCACTTCCCACATGAAGTTGGGAGGCTGTATCCCAGCAGCTATTGGCAGTCAGTTTATAATCATGAGAGCAAGGCCTGTCTAAAGTTGCAGTCAACCCTGAGGAAAGGGAGCAGAGACAATGAGGAAGGGGAGAACTCAGGTCCTACTAACTTTCTTTGAGTCCTGGGTCACAACTCAGGTGAAACCACCTAGACAATTTTGTTCTCTGAGCTAATAGTTTTCCAGTTTTATGATTTAGAGACCAGTTTTTGTTTCTTGAAATCAAAATGTCCTCTCATGGGAGTAATAATATCTGCCTTGCTTTTCTTTAGTTGTTAGAAACAAACAAGATGTTGCCTTCTTAAAGAGTAGTTCTTTTTCTTAATGTAAATGATTATTTTAAAATATCGGCCAAAATGTTTGTTTTGGTTTTTCCACACGATGTAACAGGAAAACCTGAATGAACTTTTTGGTCAAGCCAGACCCAAGCCAAACACACAGAAATACTATTTTCACAGGGGCTTTGCTGGAAAACCTTGATATGCTGAAGATTGTTGGAGTACTTTACTAAGGTCAAGCAGAAGTTGTGAAGCTAACCATGCTTATGTCCCCCATAACATAACAAGATAAATTTATTTTTTAAATATAGCACAATATTTGATGATATGGTTGCCAAAGATATTCACTTAAACTTTAAAAGTGTCTAGTTTATGAGAAGTTTAAATTGTATATATAGATACATTACATGGCACTCTAAATCTTAAAATAATATAGGAATGGTTAATACTATTCATTTATTTTGCAAATTGTTAATAACTATGCTATATATGTGCTTCCTTCATAGCTCAGTAGATAAAAAACCTGCCTGCAATGCAGGAGACCTGGGTTTGATCCCTGAGTTGGGAAGATCCCCTGGAGAAGGAATGGCAATCCACTCCAGTATTCTCGCCTTGAAAACTCCACAGATAGAGGAGCCTGGTGAGCTACAGTCCATGGGGTCACATGAGTCGGACACGACTTAGCAACTAACCCACCACCACCGTGCTATATGCAAGGTCCTGTGCTGGGTATTCCAGTTATAGGATTGAACAGTGCAGGTAAACTTTGAAACACTACCTGAAATATATCATTAAAAGGGGCTTCTGAGGTGGCGCTAGTGATAATGAATCCTTCTGCTAATGTGGGAGACACAAAAGATGTGGGTTCGATCCCTGAGCTGAGAAAATCCCCTGGAGTAGGAAATGACAACCCACTCCAGTATTCTTGCCCAGAAAATTCCATGGACAGAGAAGCCTGGCAGACTCCAGTCCATGGGATTGCAGAGTCGGACACAACTGGGTGACTTGGTACACACACACAAAAGCACAAAAGTTGGAGTACACTGGTGAATGGACAAAAACATCAGCAGAAAATGGGTTTTTATAAATCTGAATGAGATGCAGATTGTCAGGCCATCAGGAAACTACAGATCAGGGCCAGGAGGTCAGACCTTTCCTTAAGGCACATATGGATGTATGCTAACAAAACACTGCTGCTTCCTGAAGGCACTCTCTTCAGGGTAGAAATAGCGCTATGCCAACCTGAGACAGGTGGGCATGATTGCATTCTAGGACAGTAACCTTGTCCAGAACAATCAGCCTGGCTAATTGCAGGAGTCAAAACTGACCCATCCATGGTTGGCTCTGATTATAAGAAATTAACCTATCTGAGTTCATCAAATAGTACCCCATGTTGGCCCATGGATTAAAACATTTTCCATCATGCTTTAACTTAATCATGTGTTTCTTTCTTTAATGTGGCCTGGGAAATTACATGTGACACAGCCCCAAACATGTGGAACCATGGAGAACTTCCATAAAACATGAATATAAACAAATTATTTTTGAATTAGAAAAGATACAGCACAAAGTCTGCTATGATTTTTTGTTTGTTTGTTTGTTTCTTACAAATGGGAGAAAGAAATCAAATGTAACAAAATTATTTGATCCTCTCCCAGCTTGGCACAAAACATTTACAAAATGTCTGTACCCCTGTCTTTCCAATCTACCCTGCCAGTTTTTAAAAAATGAAGTAGAAAAACAAAAAAGATTGTCCCATTCTGTTTTAATATTTAAATTATGGCCTAAAAGACAAACTTTACCAACTGCATGAACTTCCTTCCTGAAATCCTCAGAACTCTGGAATAGTTAAATGTTGGTACCTTCTACCTGGACCCAAGCCAAACACACAGAAACAGTTTTTTCACAGGGGCTTTGCTGGAAAACCTTGATATGATGAAGCCTGTTGGAGTACTTTACTAAGGTCAATGATTGACAGCAGCAGTTGTGAAGCTGACCATGTTTATGTTCTCCAGGGACATTTTTGAACATGGAATACACGGTTAGAGGGATGACTGAATTCATGTTGAGCTTGAGTATTTCAGTAAATACCTGAAATTGCATGGCCATATCCATAACACTTGCAAATGAGTGAAGGGATGTTCCCACCCCAACCCTGACTCTGCCTGCAATCAATCAAAATCACTGAGAAAGTATCTGTGGCTGTTCTGGTCCAGAGGCAAACTGCAGTTGAATCGCTAAGACTCCAGAAGCTGTGAGATGATTAGGTACAAAGGAGACACGCACTAAAACTGTTGAAATCTCAGGAACTGTTGAAATCTCTAAATCTCAGTTTTAGCTGTTAGGAGACACCTTCACAGGGCAGGGGTTGCCCACGTTTCTGTTCATCTTGTGAGCACACATAGCTTTTGCTGGGACTACATTTTCAAGGAGGTGCATAGGGGAAACAGCCTGGGAAGACAGAGACTGCTTCCCCTGAAGTGAAGGGAAGGCCTTCTATTCAGTGTGTCAAATATAATGTCTCCCCAAGGCCTGAGGGCAGCTGATTTCTAGTCCATTTTAAAACACTGGAGTCTTCCCTCAGTTTGGTACTTTTCAGCTCTAATGCAAACAGGCCTTGAGTGCAGCAATCACCTGGACTGTTTGCCTTTACCCCTTGGATTTGGGGAGGAGAACAAGGAGAATAGGTGCATTCATAAATCACAGGGAAATATTCCATATCTGGAATATTCCATATCTGATCATTCCATAAATATTCCATATCTGGAATACTCTATAGCTGGTCATTCCATAAATATTGCATATCTGGAATACTCTACAGCTGGTCATTCCATAAATATTGCATATCTGGTCAGGGCATCATGAAGACTGCAGGCTATTGGAATGCTTGTCTCAGGAGCGTTCAGGCTCAGTCAGTGCGTGACAAAGGCAAGGCTTTGCAGTGCCACTTCTCCAGGCACCTATGAGGCAGACACTATGGGCATGGGGTTTACTGGTCCAAGACAATTCCCTTACCAAATAGTCAGGCTGATGAACCAAACTGCTCACCTCCTTCCTGGTGATCAGGCTGGCCTCAACGAGTTTGCACAATTACATCTGATCCCTGGTATTTGTCAGCTAAGTAGAAAGGCCATGGCTAATAGGGTAACCTTGATAGCCGGGTACCTTCAGAGAACACCAGGCCACTGTCTGTGACACCCTTTGGCCATCTGACACTCACTTGGATAGATAGATCTTGGGGAAAACTATTCTTCTCATTTGGCTTCTGTCTGCATTGGAAAGTCTTTATGAGATGTGTGGTTTTCAAAACCTCCTTGAGTTACAACATTATTTACTCAAGCAAAATTGAATGTGAGGTTTGATCAGAGAGAACTGAGGACTAAACTTGCCCTGCATGTGTGATCCTGGCTCTTTCCATCCTGTTTCTCCTTAGTCCTCACTTCTCCTGGGATGTGAATCTGGAAAAGTGTCAGAACATCACTGTGCAAGGGCACTTGGGGCATTGGTGGACACCCTCACAGTGTCTTTCAGGCTCTGATAGTCTCTGATTTTCAGATACATGAATCCCACGAGAAAATGATAGTGAGTGTTTTGTCTGGGGCATCTGTGTGGTTGTTAAGAAGGAAGACTGACATCCATCAAGCTGGAGAATCCATGAGTAATTCATGGGGATGAAGTTCTAATTTGATTCAGGCTAGTAATATTTGTCACATTTTCCCGTTGTACTATTTAGAGGGTTTTCTCCGTTTCCCTTTCATGCATCACTAAATTTCTCTGCTTGGACCATAGCTCTCTTCCCCTAACCAGCCAAGAAGCTTGATTCCCTGGGGAAGAAGCTGTCATAACAGACAGACACAGCCAATGTGGGGTGTTTATACTCAAGAGTATGAACCCCTGTAAGATTTCAAAAGATGTGAGACGGTTTATTTTCCTCCTTCTTCAAATAAATGAAAATCTCACAAGCTGAGGGAGGGAGGAGAGCTGAGCCTTGGAGGAACAGCTCATGGCAGAGTATAGCATGGCTCTGTCGGGCTGGAATGGTTCCTGTCTGTCCCCAAGGTGCTCACTTTGTAAGAATGATCCTTGGCCAGTGACTCTGTGCTCACCTTATAGGATCATCCATCGTCAGCAACCAAAGGTAATTATATGGCCCAGGAATGAAGTGTTTTTGCTTTAGGCACGTGGAAAGGTAAAGGTGAAGCTCTGTACCCCACCCCACCAGCCTAGGAGTGACAGAACCCAGAACTATGCCAGAACTGTGGTTGCAGCAGGGCCCGGGGCACCCATGCCTGCACTCCCCACATCCTCACACCACAAGGTGCATCTTCAGGACTGAGGCTCAGTCGTCACCAGGTTGCATACCATCACACTGGCTGGAAAGTCCTTGTTCTTCCCATCTCCTGCTCCTGTCTCTGCTCTTGCTTCAGGACTTGAAAAGCTGGTTGTTTTTGAACAAACAATGTCTCACTCACAAGTGATGGGGATGCAGCCAGGGAAGAAGTTCCAGGAGACAGGAATAGCCTGCCAGCTGCTCCCTGGCAGCTCCCATGCTTTTGCTCTCACTCTAAGATGCCCTTGCCTGCTCATCTCTCTTCCAAAATCATACGGTAAGGCTCAATTTTGCCCCTTTGGGAGATTTTCATCTCTAGAGAGAATAAAGATCACGTGGTTTCTTCAAAACTGCTAACTGTGCCAGGCTCTGGACTCATGGAAATGGAGGACAGTGAGACGTCCCTGGTGGAAAAGGTTCCTGGACAGAAAGAAGGTGGTGCAACACAGGCCTCCCTCTGCATGATCACTATGGTTTTCTTTTACAAATTATTATTTCTCTTGTTATTTGCATGGCACACATAAGTGAATAGAGGAGTTGAAAGTATTACTTAAACATGGGGAGAAAAGCATTTGGGTATGAACCAGAGAGCTCTCCCAGTTTTTTTTCTCTTTTTTTACATTGCAGTGAAATATAGGATTTAATAAAAGAAAGAATGTGACCTATGTTCAAAGACCAGCAACATTCCTTCATCACTAATGATGTCTTTGAAACTCCTCTGGATGCCACTGACCCCAGGAGTTAGCTACCTTCTTGGATTTTGTGTTGATCCTTTTCAGTCTTTCAAAAACATATTCATCTCATTTGTAGACATTTCTAAGCCATAGATAGTTTAGTTTTGTCTGATTTTTTTCCATCAATAAGTCATACCTTATTGTATGTTTTCTTTGTGCCAAGATCTACCCTTGATGTTACTTATTTTAGATTCAACTATGGAGACACAGCTTCATTAACTTTTCAATAATAGATCATCCAGTTGTATGTATATGCATCAATATTGTATCCTCCCCACCACAGAGGGACACTGAGGTGATTTCCTGTCTTGTGTATATAGGCCACGTCCCTCGACATGCATTTGTGA
>SJYC01025983.1:0-19770 GCA_006408675.1 Madoqua kirkii
GTATGCAGTGTGCTGGCAGCTACCACCTTCCTGGGAGGTGGGGCCAGAGCCAGCTGTGAGCAGGGCTTCCCTCCTGCTCACTGGCATCACCACACTATCAGGGTCAGGGGTGCCTCCCAAGCTGTGTGCCAGAAGCCATGAAATCAGGTCCAAACTGTCTCCATTCCTTCAAGTGTGTGCTCTCCCCACTCCCAGTCCTGTCATTCTGCCCCAGAGAAGGAAAAAACAAAAACAAAACCAAAAACACCTACACTTAGAAAATATTCTCAAGTTCAAGTAGCCCACAAAGTTTATTAATACTGTTGGTCTGTAGTCCTTTTTCCTCTGTCTCTAGGGCTCCTTTTGGTACTCATAGCTAATACTTGTTAGTGAGGGAAGAATCTCACTCTTGTGCAAGCTCAAACTCTAATCCATCTACCTAAACCCATGTGCTGCTACCAACTAGGCTACAGAGGCAAGAAGGGTTATTTATGGAATACAGCCACAGCATAATCACTGGACCAACAAAGTGTGATATTATCTTTTGTGCATTAATCCTTTAGACAAATAGTAGTAATAAACTTTGTGAGCTACTTGAACTTGGGGATGTTTTCTAAGTGTGAGTGTTTTTGGCAGGGTAAAATATCAAGGGCCATTTGCCATGGACCAATTATGTTTATGAGCATTTCTTATGGACCAGTTTCAATGACCTTTTGGCATGGACCAGATGTCTCAGTGGACACTTTGGATAGGACCAAATGCCTGCTTACTGGGTAAGGCAGGCTGTCTTCTTTATTGTGGTTAGGATTCATCCAATTAGTTGAATGCCCAAAGAAAAAGCTGAGCTTCTTCCAAGTAAGTGAGGATTCCTTGATTCCTTGCTTCTGTTTCTTAGTCTTTGTGACATTATTTTTCTTGCCTTTGGACTCCAGTGGAAACATTGACAAACTGGATCTTCAGCTTGCCACTCAACCTGTAGATCTCAGGACTTGTCAGCCTCTGTAACCACATAACCCAATTCCTTCTAACAAATTTCTTTTCCCTCTATCATTCTCTCTCTTTATATGTATTTTATTTATTCTGTTTCTTTGGAGAACTGTAATACCTATTTCATGCATATTATGTCTAAATTATAAGACACACATTTAAAAACAGAACAGAACATCTAATATAGAAAAACATTCATCAGTCCCTGCGTGCTATTATTGTGACTATTGTACCAACTTGTGGGTACCTTGATATCACACACTGGGGCACCAAGAATAAAAAGGAGGCAGATGGTTGATACTGTACCTCATTATGCAAGTATCTATTACATTTTCACTATTTGAGAGGAATGATTTGACAAGTTAATTAAATTGCCTTTTCTCTTATCTAAACACTTCCATCACCCAAGTCCTCTCTACAATGCAAAATAGTATTTGTCTTCGACAGTGACAGCAATACCATCTGCAAACCTTCATGACACTCAGATATAGTTTTCTTATGAGGACTGATAGTAAGAGATATGGAGAAGAATTTCTTAAGGCCTGAACAGAAGAAGTTAAAACAGCAGACATGCAGCAGAATATATGTGAGTGCTGACTGGTGAATTCTAAGTGACAAAATTGTGTGTATGCGTGTGTGTACGCACATATGTATGTATTTGTAAGCCAGTTATTTCTGATGCTATTAAAAATATTATATGTAAATTAGTGGTTTATTTTGCCTAGCATATGATGGTAGCGAGTTTGCTGATAGGTTGACCAAATCTATTGTTTTAAAATTTCAGTATCAAATATTAATGCCAAAGTGAATGCTTATTCCTCACCCCCCATCCTGCCCCAGAATTCATATGTTAAATTATAATTTCCAGTGTCAGTATTTGGAGATGGAACTTTTGGGACATGATCAGGTCATGAAGGCAGAATTAGAGTTTGGGGAGGGGAAAAAAAAAGAAAACTTTACCCTTCTAGGGTCTTCTGATAAGTCTAAGAATTAAATTGACATGAGACAGGTTAACAGGAGAAAAAAAATTTTTAACAACATAATAATCAGCTTAAATTAATCCTTACACCAAAGAGACATATTCTGGAGTGTCAAATATGAGCCAAATATCACACACTTAATATATATCCATGTAGAGTCTGAAACCAGAGTTCCAGAAATAACTACAGAATTAGGAGGACACAGTGCCTCAGTAGAACCACATGAAATTTAGGTACTTATATTTCCAGTAGGTTTAGTGTGAATAAACAGTAAAAGGTGATGGCCAAACATGCTAGCAAGTACTTTAATAGAAGCATAAACTCTTCCATGAAGGGGGTAGTATATCTTTTTGAATGTTAGGCAGGCAAATAAAAAGTATGATGATAAATTGGAAAACATTTGGAGGGCAGTTTCAGGAATGACAAGCATACACAAAACCAGTGGATGTTTATCCTGCAAAAGAGAAAAATTCGTTGCCTTCATGTGAAAAATTATCCTGAAAAACTAGGTTAGACTTGTTCTTTAAGTTCTGGATTCTGTTTAGATAAGGTTGTCAAGTAAGAACAGTTGAAGTAGGTGACTTTTTATCAGGATGTGAGAGAGGTGATGGACTGAGCAGAATAAAGATCTGGAGGAAATAAGTTTGCTTTGTAAAAGCAACTGCACAGTCTATGGCAGGAATGAGAAAAGGGACTAGAAAATGATAAGATTCTAAACATGTATACATGTGTTGCAAATACGATGTGTGCACATAACACAAATATATTCAAGTATATATGTGCTCTGAGAATACTTTCAACAAAGTGAAATTTAGAGACTTAGGTTATAGTTACACTCACTTTGGAAGAAAGGTTACGGTATGAAGCTTTTAGCCTTGGGTGTGTGTGTTGATCTCTCTGTTGTGTTCAACTCTTTGTGACGTGATCGACTGTAGCCCACTAGGCTCCTCTGTCTATGGAATTCTTCAGGCAAGAATATTGGAGTGGATTGCCATTCCTGTCTCCAAGGGATCTTCCTGGCCCAGGGGTCAAATTCAAATCTGTTGCACTGAAGGCAGAATTTTTATCATCTGAGCCACCAGGGAATACATGAGGTCACTCAAACAATTGGTGCTGCTTTCCTAAATGGTGTTTCAATAAGGGCAGTTAATCCTTTAGGTTATTTTCAATAGCATAATTAAAAAAATAAATATTACTTTCTTTTAGCTTAAAAACATTGTAATGACTGTTTGAAAGTACTTTTATATCCATTTAATCAAAAATATTGTGATTTAAGTTCATTTTCTATGTGAAATAGGAAGACTGAAAAATGCAGTGAACAGCTGATTATTCAAAGGTAGATTATTGCAAATGTTTCTCAAGTTTTGTGTTGACATGTTTATTGTGGCATTTGCTAAGCTAACTCCTTTTTTGTTATTTTTAAAATTTCACATGCTAAAACATGGCTTTATTTGATGCATAAGCATAGGTCCTACCCTAATCACAAGGAAGAATACACAACAGATAGCTGTATCAAGAGATATATGTCCAAAAGTGCACGTTCAGGTATCAGTTTATGCAGGCAGCTGTCTCTAGATTCCTCTGTACTTGTGTTGCATAGTGTGAGCTGGTTGTTGAGTGACTTCCACTGGAACAGTTATTAATGGACACTTTCTTAAAATCTTCTTGAATGACTATTTTTTTCTTGTGAAATTTAGGTCTTTTGTGTTGTTGATGTTAGAATTATTTGACCAAAATTTTATTTTTCTCTGTGGCTTCAATCTTCTTTTAAACTTTATTTTATATTGAGTATAGTTAATAATATTGTGTTAGTTTCAGGTACATGCAGCAAAGGGATTCAATTATACATATACATGTATCTATTCTTTTTGTATTCTTTTCCCATTTAGCTGTTTGTAATTTTGAATAGAAGCCCCTATGCTCTGCAATAGGACCTTGTTAGTTATCCATCTTAAATATAGCTGTGTGTGCATGCCAGTACCAAACTCCATAACTATCGCTTTCCCCATTCTTCCCTCAGTTCAGTTCAGTTCATTCGCTCAGTCGTCTCTTACTCTGTGACCCCATGAATCGCAGCATGCCAGGCCTCCGTGTTCATCACCAACTCCTGAGTTCACTCAGACTCACATTCACAGACTCAGTGATGCCATCCAGCATCTCATCCTCTGTCATCCCCTCCTCCTCCTGACCCCAATCCCTCCCAGCATCAGAGTCTTTTCCAATGAGTCAACTCTTCACATGAGGTAGCCAAAGTATTGGAGTTTCAGCTTTAGCATCATTCCTTCTAAAGAAATCCCAGGGCTGATCTCCTTCAGAATGAACTGGTTGGATCTCCTTGCAGTCCAAGGGACTCTCAAGAGTCTTCTCCAACACCACACTTCAAAAGCATCAATTCTTTGGCACTCAGCCTTCTTCACAGTCCAACTCTCACATCCATACATGACTACAGGAAAAACCACAACCTTGACTAGATGGACCTTAGTCGGCAAAGTAATGTCTCTGCTTTTAAACATGCTGTCTAGGTTGGTCATAACTTTCCTTCCAAAGAGTAAGCATCTTTTAATTTCATGGCTGCAGTCACCATCTGCAGTGATTCTGGAGCCTCCCAAAATAAAGTCTGACACTGTTTTCACTGTTTCCCCATCTATTTCCCATGAAGTCATGGGACCGGATGCCATGATCTTAATTTTTTGAATGTTGAGCTTTAAGCCAACTTTTTCAATCTCCTTTCACTTTCATCAAGAGACTCTTTAGTTCTTCACTTTCTGTCATAAGGGTGGTGTCATCTGTATATCTGAGGTTATTGATATTTCACCTGGCAATCTTAATTCTAGCTTGTGTTTCTTCCAGTCCAGTGTTTCTCATGATGTATTCTGCATATAAGTTAAATAAGCAGGGTGACAATATACAGCCTTGTTGTATTTATTTTTCTATTTGGAACCAGTCTGTTGTTCCATGTCCAGTTCTAACTGTTGCTTATTACCTGCATGCAGATTTCTTAAGAGGCAGGTCAGGTGGTCTGGTATTCCCATCTCTTTCAGAATTTTCCACAGTTTATTGTGATCCACACAGTCAACCATAAGTTAGTCCTCTAAGTCTATGAATCTGTTTCTGCTTTGTTAGTTCATTTCTTTTTAGATTTCACTTATAATTGATACCATACAAATTTCTCTTTATGTCTGACTTAATTAACTCAGCATGGCAATCTCTAGTTCCATCCATGTAGCTGCAAATGGCATTATTTCATTCTTTTTTAATGGCTCAGTAACATTCCATTGTATGGAATCCTCTTTATATACTTCTCTGTCAATAGACATTTAGGTTGAGCTTCCTTGGTTCAGAGGTTAAAGTGTCTGCCCCCAATGCAGGAGACCCGAGTTCGATCCCTGGGTCAGGAAGATCCCCTGGAGAAGGAAAAGGCAATCCACTCCAGTATTCTTGCCTGGAGAATCCCATGGACAAGAGAAGCCTAGTATGTTACAGTCCATGGGGTAGCAAAGAGTTGGACACGACTGAGTGACTTCACCTCACCTCACCTCACCTCCATGTCTTGGCTATGTATACAGTGCTGCAAAGAACACTGGGGTGCATGAACCCTTTTGGACCATGTTTTTCTACAGATGCATGCCCAGGAGTGGGATTGCTGGATTATAAATAGTTCTTTTTTTTAGCTTTTTCAAAGAACCTCCATATTGTTCTCCATAGTGGCTGTATCAATTTACATTCCAAACAATAGTGTAGGGGGGTCCTCTTCTCTCCATATTCCCTCCAGCATTTATTGTTTGTGGACTTTTTGATGATGGCCATTTAGAATGATGTGAGGTGATATCTCATTGTAGTTTTGATATGCATTTCTCTCATAATAAGCAATCTTGAAAATCTTTTCAATGCTTTTCGGCTATCTGTGTATCTTCTTTGGAGAAGTATCTATTTAGATCTTCTGCCCAGTTTTTGATTGGGTTGTTTTGTTTTGTTTTTGTTATTGATCTCCATGAGCTGTTTGTAAATTTTGGAAACTAATCCCTCATCAGTCACAGCACTTGCTGATATTTTCTCCCAAAAGCTTTTGAGTTTAATTAGGTCCTTTTTGTTTTTATTTCCATTACTCTGGGATGGATCAAAAAATATTGCTTCCACTTATGTCAGAGAAAGTTCTATGTTTCCCTCTAAGATAGCTTTATAGGTGTTTGGTCTCACATTTAGTTCTTTAATCCATTTCAAGCTGATCTTTTAAACGGTCTTAAAGGATGTTCTAATTTTTATGTTCTAACTTTAACTGGTTTGTCTGCTGATGTGTGGGGATTGTGTTCCCTCCCACTTGGTTGTTTGGCTTGACGTGACCCAGTACTGGAGCCTACAGGCTATTCAGTGGGAGTAATGGTGGCCTCTGGGAGGACTTGTGCCAGTGGGCACTACTTAGAATTGCTGAGGCCAGTGTTTTTGTCCGCTCAGTGAGCCACATGCCGTCCCCACCACTGCAGGAGACCCTCCAACACCAGCAGGCAGGTCTGGGCTGGACTTTTATGTGGTCACTGCTTTTTGCCGTGGGTCCTGGTGCACACAAGACTTTTGTGTGTCCCCCCCATCCCCAGGAGTGGATTCTCTTTTCCCCCCAGTCCTGTGGAAGTCATGCAATCCTGCTGTCATTCAAAATCAGACTCTCTGGGGACCTCTCCTCCTGTTACCAAACCCCCAGTTTGGGAAGCCCGATGCAGGACTCAGACCATCACTCCAGTGGGAAAACTTCTGTGGAATAATTGTCTTCCAGTCAGTGGGACACCTACCTGGCAGGTATTGGATTTGACTCTGTTGCTACGCATTCATTGTCCTCTCCTTCGTTTTTGGACGTAGGATATCTTTCTTGGCAAGTTCCAGCATTTTTCCATTGATGGTTGCTCAGCAGTTAGTTGTGATTCCTGTGCTCTTGCAAGAAGGAGTCTGAATACTAAGTAATTTGTAAATATTGACTCACCTTCTTGTCTCCCAGAGGTTATTTCAGGATAATGTCCTTCTGTGAATTTCAATCGTACTTCTATAGTCAAAAATTATGGATTACTTGATTATAATTTTCTGAGGAGAGTCTTAAAGACTATATCAGATCCCTTCTCATGTGCAAATTCTGCATTCAATCTGATTAAATAAATGAAAGGAAAATAATTTAAACTTTAGCAGATGAGATAGTAAAAAGATCTGTAGCTAAAACAACCTTTTGTTCTAAAGCATAAATATCTTTTATAAGTCATATTATATTTTACAAATATGTTCATATATATGCCAATCTGATCTTCACAGAAACATTTCACTGGAATAGATCTCATATAGACTGTTTTGAAGGTTGGGGAACAGATTCATAGATGTTTAGCACCTTTACTAAGTGAATAAGAACTGAACTACAGACTTCTTACTTCCAGCTCAAGGATGTTTATGCTTGTATGCCAAGTCATTTCAGTCATGTCTGACTCTTTGCAACCCTATGGACTTTAACTTTCCAGGCTCTTCTGTCCATGGGATTCTCCAGGCAAAAATATTGGAGTGGGTTTCAGGGAAGGATGTTTATACTTTTAATTAATCACTTTCCTAGAAATCTTTTACTGACAAAAAGAACAAGCTGATCAATTAGGAACAAAAGAATGATCTAAGCAAATGGGGTTAATACATGATTACAGATGTCAATTTCTACAACATTTAACATTATACTTCCCTTAGTCTCCCAGACCCTGGATTCCAATCTTCCTCTAGTCCTTTTTAATTTCTCTTGCTAATTTATCGTTTCAGTCTCTGATACTTAGCTCAGCAGGATTTTATTCTTGCTTCTCTGCAGACTGCATACTCTTCCTTAAGTATCTCAAATTTGTATTTCCAGAGTTCACCTGTCTTACCAGTTTCTAAACTGTATTCTGAATAGGATATATATCACTTGCTGATGTAGGTTTGATCATGTAAAGATGGGGATTAGAGAAGCCTGGATATGTATACAGAAACAATTTTTATTGGATACAGTATAAAATTCAACTAAAAATAAATTTTAAAAAGGTATTACCAGCATCTAGGAACAAACTTAATTTGACACCTAAGACCTTGTAATTGAACTTATTGACCTGTTCAAGGAATTTTTTAGAATTCAAGCGTATGAAGCTGAGGAAACAAACATGATTATTAGCAAAGGGAGAGGAACTCGAGGATAGGAGTTCCCTGTCACTTAGGTGGTCAGTACCAATGAGCATCAAGATAAATGATTTGTAGACATGGGGCTGCCTGTTTATTTCATTGTGGAGCCTGGCACCTGTAATTATGGAAGCCTATAGTAGCTGTTTAATCAATATTTTACCAATGAATAAGTAAAGAAAAAGATGGAAAGGTGGACTATTGCTGTGTCAGTTTTAAAAGTGGATGTTTGGGAATTAACTTGTCCACTGTGTAATTCTTCTTTCCTCCAACTGAACATAATCATCAAATTCTATGACAATAGCAAAAACCTTGTATCTACCAAAGGTACAGTGGGAAGAGGGCTGAATGATAAATGACCTGCACCTTTATTTCTTGACTGGGTCGACGAGTATTGATTTTATTTGTGTTTAAAGCTATGTCTTTTGAATCTATTCTTTCCAGCTCATTTATTGTTGATAGAGAACACAAAGTACGAGCCATAATTTCCTTACAACATGGATGCCCTATGATCAATGACAATTCTGAGGTCAGAGTAAAAATTAAGAGTGCAGAGAAGACTGGTTAAGAGCAATGCCTAAGCAATGCTAGGGTGTGATTTTTAGAAAGGTCATTTTGACAACTAAATGGTCATTTTGATAACTTCAATTTTTTATATGGAACTTATTAATATTAGAGGCTTCCCTGGTCACTCAAACAGTAAAGAATCTGTGTGCAATGCAGGAGATGTAAGTTCAGTCCCTGGTTGGGAAGATCCCCTGGAGAAGGGAATGTTTACGCACTCCAGAATTCATTCCTGGGGAATTCCATGGACAGAGAAGCCTGGTGGACTATAGTCCATGGAGTCACAGAAAGCTGAACACAATTGAGCAACTAACAGTCACTGTTATTAATTAAAATTTTGTCATTGGCTTTTATTTTTCTGAAATAGAGGAAAAAAAAAAAAACTTTATTGCAGTGTTGTGGTTGACCTAGTTTAATTACATGCCTTTTCTTTAGTTAGGACAATGTGGGGGAACCTAATATTCCACTCAATTTTATCCAAGGGCAAAAGATAAGTTTTCCAAAGGATTTTGGGTCTCAGCAGAGGAAAGAGTTATTTTATTAAATAACTGTTTCAGATATGTAATTTACGTTCAGTTAGAATTTCAGCCTCAGAGAATCAGGAAGCAAGATTTAAAGGAATGGAATGGGGATCTTTATTCAAGTGACAAAAGAAGTAAGTATATTTGGAGTTCTTTCAGTTTAGTGATATCTCTTAACGATATAAAGAATGTATAAAGTATTTATACTGCAAGGTTATAATTTCATGTTTTTATAATACTTACAGAACACAGCTGATACTTTCTAATATTCAGCTCACTTCAGTCACTCAGTCATGTCTGACTCCTTGTGACCCCATGAACTGAGGACGCCAGGCCTCCCTATCCATCACTAACTTTCAGAGTTCACCCAAACCCATGTCCATTGAGTTGGTGATGCCATCCAAATATCTCATTCTCTGTCGTTCCCTTCTCCTCCTGCCCTAAATCTTTCCCAACATCAGGGTCTTTGCAAATGAGTCAGCTCTCCACATCAGGTGGCCAAAGTATTGGAGTTTCAACTTCAGCATCAGAACTTTCAATGAACACTCAGGACTGATCTCCTTTAGGATGGACTGTTTGGATATCCTTGCAGTCCTAGGGACTCTCAAGAGTCTTCTCTAACACCACAGTTCAAAAGCATCAATTCTTTGGCACTCAGCTTTCTTTACAGTCCAACGCTCACATCCATACATGACTACTGAAAAAACCATAGCCTTGACTAGAAGGACATTCATTGGGAAAGTAATGTCTCTGCTTTTCAATATGCTATCTAGGTTGGTCATAACTTTTCTTCCAAGGAGTAAGTGTCTTTTAATTTCATGGCTGTAATCACCATCTGCAGTGATTTTGGAGCCCCTCAAAATAAAGTCAACCACTATTTCCACTGTTTCTCCATCTATTTCCCATGAAGTGATGGGACCTTATTCCTTGTTCTTCATTTTCTGAATGTTGAGCTTTAAGCCAACTTTTTCACTCTCTTCTTTCACTTTCATCAAGACGCTCTTTAGTTCTTCTTCACTTTCTGCCATAAGGATGGTATCATCTGCATATCTGAGGTTATCGATATTTCCTCCAGCAATCTTGATTCCAGCTTATGCTTCATCCAGCCCAGCATTTCTCATGAGGTACACCGCATAGAAGTTAAATAAGCAGGGTGACAATATACAGCCTTGATGTACTCCTTTTCCTATTTGGAACCAGTATGTTGTTCCATGTCCAGTTTTAACTGTTGCTTTATGACCTGCATACAGATTTCTCAAGAGGCAGGTTAGGTGGTCTGGTATTCCCATCTCTTTCAGAATTTTCCACAGTTTTTTTGTGATCCACACAGTCAAAGGCTTTGGCATAGTCAATAAAGCAGAAATAGATGTTTTTCTAGAACTTTCTTGCTTTTTTGATGATGCAGTGGATTTTGACAATTTGATCTCTGGTTCCTCTGCCTTTTCTAAAACCAGCCTGAGCATCTTGAAGTTCACACTTCACATATTGCTGAAGCCTGGCTTGGAGAATTTTGAGCATTACTTTACTAGCTTGTGAGATGAGTGCAATTGTGTAGTAGTTTGAGCATTCTTTGTCATTGCCTTTCTTTGGGATTAGAACAAAAATTGACCTTTTCCAGTCCTGTGGCTACTGCTGAGTTTTTCAAATTTGCTGGTATTTTGAGTGCAGCACTTTCACAGGGTCATCTTTTATGCTTTGAAATAGCTCAACTGGAATTCCATCATCTCGACTAGCTTTGCTCATAGTGATGCTTCCTAAGCACACTTGACTTCACATTCCAGGATGTCTGGCTCTAGGTGAGTAATCACACCGTCATGGTTATCTGGGTCGTGAAGACCTTTTTTGTACAGTTCTTCTGTGTATTCTTGCCACCTCTTCTTATTATCTTCTGCTTCTGTTAGGTTCCTACCATTTCTGTCCTTTATTGTGCCCATCTTTGCATGAAATATTCCCTTGGTATCTCTAATTTTCTTGAAGAGATCTCTAGTCTTCCCATTCTGTTGTTTTCCTCTATTTCTTTGTATTGATAGCTGAGGAAGTCTTTCTTAACTCTCTTTGTTATTCTTTGGATCTGTGCATTCCAATGGGTACATTTATCCTTTTCTCCTTTGCTTTTTGCTTCCCTTTTTTCACTGCTGTTTGTAAGGCCTCCTCAGACAGCCATTTTGCACTTTTGAATTTCTTTTTCTTGGAGATGGTCTTGATCTCTGTCTCCTGTACAATGTCATGAACCTCCAGACATAGTTCATCAGGCACTCTATCTATCAGATCTAATCCCTTAAATCTATTTCTCACTTCCACTGTATAGTCCTAAGGGATATTAGTTGTAATATTAATTATACACTAAATAAAACTTTGTCTACAATATTAAAAATTCTTTATTCAATATTGAAAACGTATATCCATATATTTCTGCAACACTGGGTAAATTATCTCCATACTATATATATATATATATATATATATACATATATGTATGTATGTATTTTAGTAAACTTAATTTTTCAGAAAACATTAAAAAGACAAGCAACTCTTGATTTTTCAGTCTCTAAGTTGGGTCCAACTCTTTGCAACACCCTGGATTGCAGTATGCGAACTTCCTTGTCCTTCACTATCTCCCAGAGTTTGCTCAGACTCAAGTCTATTGAGTCAATGATGCCATCTACCATCTTATCACATGTCACCCCCTTCTCCTCTTGCTTTCAATCTTTCCAAGCATCTGTGTTTTCTCCAGTTAGTTGGCTATTTGCATTATATGGCCAAAGTATTGGAGCTTCAGCTTCAACATTGGTCCTTCCAATGAATATTCAGGGTTTATTTCCTTTAGGACTAACTGGTTGATCTCTTTGTTTTCCACAGAACTCTCAAGAGTCTTTTCCAGCACCATAATTCAAAAGCATCAATTCTTTGGCATTCAGCCTTCTTTATGGTCCAAATCTCACATCCATATATGACTACAGAAAAACCAAAACTTTGACTATACTGACCTTTGTTGGCCAAGTGATGTCTCTGCTTTTTAATACACTGTCTGGGTTTATCATAGTTTTTCTTCCAAGGAGCAGGTGTTTTTTTAATATCATGACAGCAGTCACCATCCATACTGATTTTGGATCCCAAGAAAATAAAATCTGCTACTGTTTCTATTTTTTCCCTCATCTCTTTGCCATGAAGTGATGGGACTGGATGCCATGATCTTTGTTTTCTGAATGTTGGGCTTTAAGCCAACTTTTTCACTCTCCTCTTTCATCTTCATCAAGAGATTCTTTAGTTTCTCTTTGCTTTCTGCCAATAGAGTGGTATCATTTGCATATCTGTGCTTGTTGCTATTTCCCCCAGCAATCTTTATTCCAGCTTGTGATTCATCCAGCCTGGCATTTCACATGATTTACTCTGCATGTAAGTTAAATAAACAAGGTGAAAACACACAGCCTGGATGTACTTGTTTTCGAATTTGGAACCAGTCTGTTGCTTCATGTCCCATTCTAACTGTTGCTTTTGGACCTGCATACAGGTTTCTCAGGAGGCAGGTAAAGTGGTCTGGTATTATTATCTCTGTAAGAATTTTCCACAGTTTGTTGTGATCCTCATAGTCGAAGGCTATAAGATAGTCAATGAAGCAAAAGTAAATGTTTTTCTGTAATTCTCTTGCTTTTTCTATGATCCAGTGTTTGTTGGCAATTTGATCTCTGATTCTTCTGCCGTTTCTAAATTCAGGTAGTACATCTGGAAGTTCACAGCTCATGTACTTTTGAAGCCTAACTTGAAGGATTTTGAGCATTACGTTGCTAGCATGTGAAAGGAGCACAATTGTATGGAAGTATTTACTTTCAAACAAGTTTTTTGGGGGGGAGAAAAACATAATTTTATTTTCTTGTTTCTTGAATTTACTTGTAGGAGGAAAATTTTGAACTCAGTAGCATCCAGTGTGTATGTTGAAGGTGAAAGTGGGACAGCATTAGGGAAAATATCTTGAGTTTTACAAATCCTTTAGTGTACTAACCCTTTGTGATCTGCTTGTGAAATTAGCTCTTTGAATAGTATATGAATGAATAAATGATAAACTAATTAATGCAAAGTTTAAATTCAAGCTAATAGGTTTTATAAAATAATGATTACTTCAATAAGGAATGTCTTTAATACATATGCATTGATGTTAGAAACATATCGCCCTTAAATTTTATTCATATGCTTTTAATATATGTATATAATTTATATTGTGACATACAGAGAGTGCTATAACCTGTGCTAGACTACAAAATTGGCTACAAACTCTTGCCTTCCCATCAAGAGACAGAATTTCTGCTCTTGAATCTGTATTGTCTTTCCTTGGCCAACCAGACATTAGTAATCATAAACAAAGATTTGAAAATGCTTATAAGTTGGTGCTTATTACTTTGTGACTCTTGAGAGTCTCCCAGCACTGTGTAAAACACCCTGAGTAGCCTGATAGAGAATGAGCAGTTCCTCTAGCAGACACAAGTAGTCTCCACCTCTCCAGCTGTGACCTTGCCCCTCTGCTGTTCTGGTAGCAAATTGCAGGCACAAGTGAACCAGAAGAACTGCCTAGCAGATGGAGCCACTGTTTCAGTGCCTCAGGTAAAGCACAGCCAGCCCTCCATATTCCTAAATGTGGAGGGCCAGCTGTACTATGCCATTTACAGAGGGGGCCTCGGCACCTGCAGATTTTAGTATACAGGGTAACAAATCCCCGCCACCCTCACCCACCCCATACCGAGGGATGACTCTAGTTTGTTACATGGCACTAGGTAACTGATACAAAAATTGGTACTTAGAGTATTCCCAAAACAGGAGACTTGTGGAACTGAATGAGGAAGCAATGGAAAATTAGTAAAGATGCTGCTAGCCGTTTTACTCTCCTGGGCTTTCTCCTCTGTCCCTTTCAGACTTGATAAAGATCCTTTCTGTTAATTTTGAGACTGTGGTATACAAGGTTTCAAAATCAGCATGTTGCATTCTGACACTTTCTGCCACTGGTTATTCCATGTTGATGAGAGAGAAGAGGGAAAATTTGTCAATGTCAGTTATCTCCTGACAAGGATAAAACTACCACAGTGCACATCACATCAGCTGAGATTCTTTCCTAAACGCTTCTAGTAAAAAACAATTGCAAATCATGACTATTTAGTACTTTTAGAGACTATAACTTTTATTTACCTTTGAATTGGTTTCTTTCTTACACAAAGGAATTGAGATTATCAAGGGGATTTGAGGAATTAATAGAAGAAAACCAAATTTTCTTATTTTGTATTTTCATTTGAATTTGTCAACTGGCTATTTATTGGATACACAATTTGGGAAACTTTGGGGTGAACATAAGCTTGTTACTTAAACTTTCTAAACCTCCTAGTTTCTCTACCATAAAATGTATTCTTAAAAATCACTTTATAATTTTTCTGGCATATTTAATGAGATAAACTGCATAAAGTACTTCCTGAAAATATGTACTGTTGTATGAATTTCAATGATGATAATAGGAATGGATATGTCAATACCGGGAGCAAATATACTTGCTGTTCAGTTCAGTTAAATTGCTCAGTCATGTCTGATTCTTTGCAACCCCATGGACTGTAGCACATCAGGCTTCCCTGTCCATCAAAATTCCCAGAGTCTACTCAAACTCATGTCCATTGCTTTGATGATGTCATTCAACCAGTTGTTCAGTTCTCCTCCTTCCTTCTATCTTTCCTAGCACCAGGATCTTTTCCAGTGAGTCAGTTCTTCGCATCAGGTGACCAAAGTATTGGAATTTTAGCTTCAGCATCAGTCCTTCCAATGAATATTCAGTACTGATTTCCTTTAGGATGGACTGGTTGGATCTCCTTGTAGTCCAAGGGACTCTCAAGAGTCTTCTCCAACCACAGTTCAAAAGCATCAGTTCTTCAGTGCTCAGCTTTCTTTATAGTCCTACTCTCACATCCATACATGACTATTGGAAAAACCACAGCTTTGACTACATGGACCTTTCTTGGCAAAGTAATGTCTCTGCTTTTTAATATGTCATCTAGGTTGGTCATAGCTTTTTTATAGGAGCAAGTGTCTTTTGATTTCATGGCTGTAGTCACCATCTGCAGTGATTTTGCCCCCCCCCCCCAAAATAAAGAAAGTCTCTCACTCTTACCACTTTTCCCCATCTATTTGTAATGAAGTGATGGGATGGGATCTCATGATCTTACTTTTCTGAATGTTGAGTTTTAAGACAACTTTTTCACTCTCCTCTTTCACTTTCATTAAGAGGCTCTTTAGTTCTTCTTTGTTTTCTGCCATAAGGATGGTGACATCTGCATATATGAGGTTGTTGATATTTCTCTCTGCAATTGTGAATCCAGCTTGTGGTTCATCCAGCCTGGTATTTCACAAGGTATACTACTTTCCTGATTTGGAATCAGTCTGTTGTTCCATGTCCAGTTCTAACTGTTGCTTCCTGACCTGTATACAGATTTCTCAGGGGGCAGGTCAGGTCATCTGGCATTCCCTTCTCTTGAAGAATTTTCCAGTTTGTTGTGATCAACACTACCAAAGGCTTTGGCTTAGTCAATTAAGCAAAAGTAGATATTTTTCTGGAATTCTGTTTTTTTTTTTTTTTTTTTAATCCAGAGAAAGTTTGCAATTTGATCTCTGGTTCCTCTGCTTTTTAAAAATTCAGTTTGAACCTCTGGAAGTTCACAGTTCACGTATTGTTGAAGCCTGGCCTGGCCTGGTGAATTTTAAACATTTTACTAGCATGTGAGATGAGTGTAATTTTGTGGTAGTTTGAACATTCGTTGGTATTGCCTTTCTTTGGGATTGGAATAAAAATGGATATTTTCCAGTCCTGTGGCCACTGCTGAGTTTTCCAAATTTGCTGGTAGTTTGAGTGCAGCACTTTCACAGGGTCATCGTCCAGGTTTTGAAATAGCTCAACTGGAATTCCATCACCTCCACTAGCTTTGCTCATAGTGATGCTTCCTAAGTACGCTTGACTTCACATTCCAGGATGTCTGGCTCTAGGTGAGTGATCACACCATCATGGTTGTCTGGGTCATGAAGACCTGTTTTGTACAATTCTTCTGTGTATTCTTGCCACCTCTTCTTACTATCTTCTGCTTCTGTTAGGTTCCTACCATTTCTGCCCTTTATTGTGCCCATCTTTGCATGAAATGTTCCCTTGGTATCTCTAATTTTCTTGAAGACATATCTAGTCTTCCCAGTCTATTATTTTCCTCTATTTCTTTGCATTGATCACAGAGGAAGGATTTCTTGTTATTCTTTGTACTCTGCATTCAGATGGATGTATCTTTCCTTTTCTCCTTTGCCTTTCACTTCTATTCTTTTCTCATCTATTTGTAAGGCCTCCTCATACAACCATTTTGCCCTTTTGCATTTCTTTTTTCTTGGGATTGTGTTGATCCCTGCCTCCTGTACGATGTCACTCACCTCCATCCATAGCTCTTCAGGCACTCTGTCTGTTAGATCTAATCCCTTGAATCTATTTGTCACTTCCACTGTATAATTGTAAGGGATTTGATTTAGTTCATACCTGAATGCTCTAGTGGTCTTCCTTACTCTCTTCAGTTTAAGTCTGAATTTGGCAATAAGGAGTCCATGATCTGAGCCACAGTCAGCTCCTGGTCTTGTTTTTACTGACTGTGTCGAGTTTCCTCCATCTCTGGCTGCAAAGAATATAATCAATCTGATTTCAGTATTGACCATCTGGTGATGTCTATGTGTAGAGTCTTCTCTTGTGTTGCTGGAAGAGGGTGTTTGCTCTGACCAGTGTGTTCTCATGGCAAAACCCTGTTAGCCTTTGACCTACTTCATTCCGTATTCCAAGGCCAAATTTGCCTGTTCGGATAGTTCTTGGCTTCCTACTTTTGCATTCCAGTCCTCTATACTTAAAGTGATATCTTTTCTGGGTGTTAGTTCTAGAAGTTTTTGTAGGTTTTCATAGAACCGTTAAACTTCAGCTTTTTCAGCATTACTGGTCAGGGCATAGACTTGGATTACCATGATATTGAATGATGTGCCCTGGAAAAGACAAAGATCATTCTGGCTTTTTGAGATTGCATCCAAATACTGCATTTCAGACTCTTTTGTTGACTGTGATGGCTACTCCATTTCTTCTAAGTGATCCTTGCCCACAGTAGTAAATATAAAGGTCATCTGAGTTAAATTCACTCATTCCAGTCCATTTTAGTTCATTGATTCCTAGAATGTTGACGTTCACTCTTGCCATCTCCTGTTTGACCACTTCCAATTTGCCTTGATTCATGGACCTAACATTCCAGATTCCTATGCAATATTGCTCTTTACAGCATTGGACTTTACTTCCATAACCCATCACATCCACCATTGGGTGCTGTTTTTGCTTTGGCTCCATCTCTTCATTCTTTCTGGAGTTATTTCTCCACCCTTCTCCAGTAGCATATTGCTCGCTTACTGACCTGGGCAGTTCATCTTTCAGTGTCATACATTTTTGACTTTTCATAATGTTTATGGGGTTCTCAAGGCAAGAATACTGAAGTGGTTTACCATTCTCTTCTCCAGTGGACCACGTTTTGTCAGAATTCTCCACCATGACTATGGGCTTCACTGGTGGCTGAGACAGTAAAGCATCTGCCTGCAATGAGGGAGATCTGAGTTTGATCCTTGGGTCTGGAAGAACCCCTGGAGAAGGAAATGGCAACCCACTCCAGTGCTTTTGCCTGGAAAATTCCACGGATGGAGTAGCCTGGTGGGCTATAGTCCATGAGGCTGCAAAGAGTCAGACACTACTGAGTAACTTCACTTCACTTTTAGCCATGACCGCCCATCTTGGGTGGCCCTACATGGCATGGCTCCCAGTTTCATTGAGTTAGACAAGGCTGTGGTCTTTGTGACCAGATTGGTTAGTTTTCTGTGACTATGGTTTTCATTCTGTCTGCCCTCTGATGGAGAAGGATAAGAGGCTTATGTAAGCTTCCTAATGGGAGAGACTGACTGAGGGGGAAACTGAGTCTTCTTCTGATGGGTGGGGTCATGCTCAGTAAATCATTAATTCAGTTTTCTGCTAATGGGCAGGACTGTATTCCATTCCCATTGGTTGACCTCATGACAAACTATGGTGGGTCTAAAGGTCCAATGCATGCACTGGTGCATTCAGTGCCGCTGACCCTGTAGCTAACATTGTCTTAACTCCCACCTATAATGTGTGATCAGTTCAGTTCAGTCCCTCAGTTGTATCCGACTCCTTGAAACCCCATGAATCGCAGCATGCCAGGCCTTCCTGTTTATTACCTCCTCTCGGAGTTCACTCAGACTCACGTTCATCGAGTCCGTGATGCCATCCAGCCATCTCATCCTCTGTCATCCCCTTCTCCTCCTGCCCCCAATACCTCCCAGCATCAGAGTCTTTTCCAATGAGTCAACTCTTCGCATGAGGTGGCCAAAGTATTGGAGTTTCAGCTTTAGCATCATTCTCTCCAAAGAAATCCCAGGGCTGATCTCCTTCCGAATGGACTGGTTGGATCTCCTTGCAGTCCAAGGGACTCTCAAGAGTCTTCTCCAACACCACAGCTCAAGAGCATCAATTCTTTGGCACTCAGCCTTCTTCACAGTCCAACTCTCACATCTATACATGACCATAGGAAAAACCATAGCCTTGACTAGACGGATCTTAGTCGGCAAAGTAATGTCTCTGCTTTTGAATATACTATCGAGGTTGGTCATAATTTTTCTTCCAAGGAGTAGGCGTCTTTTAATTTCATGGCTGCAGTCACCATTTGCAGTGATTTTGGAGCCCAAACAAATAAAGTCAGCCACTGTTTCCACTGTTTCTCCATCTATTTCCCATGAGGTGATGGGACCAGATGCCATGATCTTTGTTTTCTGAATGTTGAGCTTTAAGCCAACTTTTTCACTCTCCTCTTTCACTTTCATCAAGAGGCTTTTTAGCTCCTCTTCACTTTCTGCCATAAGGGTGGTGTCATCTGCATATCTGAGATTATTGATATTTCTCCCAGGAATCTTGATTCCAGCTTGTGTTTCTTCCAGTCTAGCATTTCTCATGATATACTCTGCATATAAGTTAAATAAGCAGGGTGACAATATACAGCCTTGATGTACTTCTTTTTCTCTTTGGAACCAGTCTGTTGTTCCATATTCAGTTCTAACTGTTGCTTCCTGACCTGCATACAGATCTCTCAAGCGGCAGGTTAGGTGGTCTGGTGTTCCCATCTCTTTCAGAATTTTCCACAGTTTATTGTGATCCACACAGTCAAAGGCCTTGGCATAGTCAGTAAAGCAGAAATAGATATTTTTCTGGAGGTCTCTTGCTTTTTCCATGATCCAGTGGATGTTGGTAATTTAATCTGTGGTTCCTCTGCCTTTTCTAAAACCAGCTTGAACATCAGGAAGTTCACGGTTCATGTATTGCTATAGCCTGGCTTGGAGAATTTTAAGCATTACTTTGCTAGCATGTGAGATGAGTGCAATAGTGCGGTAGTCTGAGCATTCTTTGGCATTGCCTTTCTTTGGAATTGGAATGAAAACTGACCTTTTCCAGTCCTGTGGCCACTGCTGAGTTTTCCAAATTTGCT
>SJYC01025984.1:0-10833 GCA_006408675.1 Madoqua kirkii
TCTGTTCTTTTCCTCTATTTTTTTGCATTGATCACTGAAGAAGGCTTTCTTATCTCTTCTTGCTATTCTCTGGAACTCTGCATTCAGATGATTATATCTTTCCTTTTCTCACTTGCTTTTCACTTCTCTTCATTTCACAGCTATTTCTAAGGCCCCTGAGACAGCCATTTTGCTTTTTTGTATTTCTTTTCCCTGGGGATGGTCTTGATCCCTGTCTCTCGTACAATGTCACAAACTTCATTCCATAGTTCTTCAGGCATTCTATCTATCAGATCTAGGCCCCTCTTAAATCTATTTCTCATTTCCACTGTATAATCATAAGGGATTTGATTTAGGTCATACCTGAATGGTCTAGCGGTTTTCCCTACTTTCCTCAATTTGAGTCTGAATTTGGTAATAAGGAGTTCATGATCTGAGCCATAGTCAGCTCCTGATCTTGTTTTTGTTGACTGTATAGAGCTTCTCCATCTTTGGCTGCATAGAATATAATCAATCTGATTTTGGTGTTGACCATCTGGTGATGTCCATGTGTGATAGTGTTAGTGAATAAACTTTCATAGTTGGTATGAAAGTGTGCTATTAGTAAAGCCTGGAAAAAAATATTAAGCAAATTTTGTGTATACTGAAAGGTGTCAATTAAATGACATGATTTGTAAAAGGGCAAAAGTGTCAGCTACAATACATGGGACAGAAATGGACTAATGGTCATTGGTTTTATGATTTAAAAAAATTATTTCCTTTTTGGCTATTCTGGGCCTTTGTCCCTTTGTGCAGGCTTTCTCTAGTTGTGGTGAGGAAGGGGTACTCTTTGTTGTGGGACTCGGGCTTCTCATTGCTTCTCTTTCTCTCGGCCACAGACTCAGGGCCCTCAGGCTCAGTGGTAGTGATGAACAGGCTTAGTTGCTCTGTAACAGGTGGAATCTCCCTGGACTAAGGACCGAACCCACGTCCCTTGCATTGGCAGGTGGATTTTTTGCCCACTGGTCCACCAGGCAAGTCCCAGAGTATTATTTCTAAGCAGAAGATTAAAAATGTCTATCGCTTTCTTTCAACTGCCGGAAATAAATAGGTTCCAGGAAGAGACAGATGAGCTAGAGGAATAATGATGCAGTTTGCAAGAAGACCTTAGAGGGAATGTAAATGGGCCAGAATTTGATCAGCTGGGAAGTAAAACTGTTTGTCTTCAGCTAAAGGAAACATTCTTTAAAATAAATTTTAAAAACTGGAATATGAAACCCAATGCATTGCCAATGAAACTTGACGTCAAGATCATGATGATCAAAGCAGAGTCATAGCGTCAGATCAAATCTAAGGTGTTGACTTTTAGACTCTTTGTTAAGACCTCTAAAGATTTCAGTACCTAGCTCTATTAAAAACAGAGAAAAATCTATCTGGAAAACAAATAGAGATTTTTTTTTCAAGTACAGTGGTCTGTTACCTGACACATAGATAGCCTACAAAAACTTTTAAAGTGAGTTATGTAAGTTAAAAGGACCCCAGCTTAAAATAAAGGGACTAAGAAAGTTCCTTAATAGCCCTTGGGTCTTTTATTTTCTGGGGAGGGAAAACAGACTGCTTAATCTCAGCTCTTCATATAGAAAAGGTAGAATTTCATAAGGGATGTAGCCAAGAGAACGTATGTGGCATTGTTCAGTCACTCAGTCATGTCCAACTCTTTGTGACATCAGAGACTGCAGCACACCAGGCTTCCCTGTCCTTCATCATCTCCTGGAGTTTGCTCAAACTCATGCCACTGAGTTAGTGATGCCATCCAACCATCCTCTGTCATGCCCTTCTCCTCCTACCTTTAATCTTTCCAAGCATCAGGGTCGTTTCAATTGAGTTGGCTCTTCACAGCAGGTGGCCAAAGTATAGGAGCTTCACCATCCCTCCTTCCAATGGATATTCAGGGTTGATTTTTTTCTTTTTTTTTGGCTTGGCTGATTTTATCTCCTTGTAGTTCATGGCACTCTGAAGAGTCTTCTTCAACACCACAGTTTGAAAGCCTCAATTCTCTGACCCTTACCCTTCTTTATGGCACAGTTCTCACATTCCTACATGACTACTGGGAAAAACATAGCCTTCACTATATGGACCTTTGTTGGCAAAGGTAATGTCTCTGCTTTATAATATGCTGTCGTTCATCATAGCTTTTCTTCCAAGGAGAAAGTATCTTAATTTCATAACTGCAGTCACCTCCCACAGTGATTTGGAGCCCGAGAAAATAGTCTGTCACTGTTTCCATTGTTTCCATGTATGTGGTGTTAAGAGCCAGCTATGGGGAACAACAAAATAGATATTCTAATGGTATAGTAGAGAATCAGTTGTAAACTGGGAACCAGTTCTAGGCAGATGACTAGATCCAGTCCATGGGGCCACAAAGAGTTGGATACTATATTTTCATTTAGAAAAATATGTATGGTTAGGAGCTATAGTCGTTCATTATTTTTTTAACATTGAAAGACAAAAAATCACAGGATATTCAGTAGCTGATGAAAATCTTGAAAACAAAAATGTATGAAAACTGGTCTCACTGAACCAGAAGAATGATAAGGCAGCTTTGGATGACACCTTCTAAATATTATCACTCATCTCTTGGCAAAATCTTGCAATTTCTATTCATTTCATTCATAATAATAGTCAAAGTCCTTGCAATGACCTGTGAGGCTCTTTGTGATCTTCTCAGTCTTTTA
This sequence comes from Madoqua kirkii, assembly GCA_006408675.1. Classification (NCBI taxonomy): domain Eukaryota; kingdom Metazoa; phylum Chordata; class Mammalia; order Artiodactyla; family Bovidae; genus Madoqua; species Madoqua kirkii. The sequence goes on from SJYC01025984.1 coordinate 2,694, forward strand.
AATATCTCTTACTTCATCTTCTACTATTCTTACCCATCCTTACTCAGCGAATAAATAATGGAAGACTATATAAATTCCTTAGCCTCCCTTTCTTGAACTCTCGGAAGCATCCTATACATGTTTTAAAGTTCCTGCTGGACAGACCCCATGTTGCCTATGGTAATAACTTCAGCAATCTGCCCTTAATAAGCTTGCTTTCCTCCCTGTCTTACTCTTACCATCCAGCTTCCTAGAATTATCTCCCCAGTCAACCCAATTCCTTGAACTGGAAAGTGAAAGTGTAGTCACTCAGTCATGTCTGACTCTTTGTGATCCCATGGACTGTGGCCTGTCAGGATCCTGGGCATTCTCCAGGCAAGAATACTGGAGTGGGTAGCCATTCCCTTCTGTAGGGAATCTTCCTGACCCAGGGATGGAACCCAGTTCTCCTGCATTGCAGGCAGATTCTTTACCATCTGAACAACCAGGGAACAAGTACCTTCTCTTTGTCACTTCCTAACATGAGAGTATTCAAAACGTTTAGTCAAGCCAGAAAGAGACTCCCTGGGCAATGGGAGAGAGCTGTTTCTGCTAGAGGAGGAGACTTTGGTGGAATTTGAGGGTCTGGGAATTTGGGATTCTCTCTACTGGGCCTTCCAGCATAACGAGAAACTCCTTATAGAGCTGACTTTGGCTAGAAAAGATGTCAGCTCAGCATACTTAAAAAAAAAAACAAAAAACAAAAAACCCTGCTGTAACCTAAGATTTGAAAAAATCAAATATTCTTCCTTGGCCCTCTCTTTCGTAGGTAATTTGAAAACACTCTCTACCTTCTTGGCTCTGCCTCTTAATCTCTTCTCAGATATTTTCCTTAATAAATCTCTTGCTCCTCTAATCTCATCTTGGTGTCTGCTTTGCCAGTATGCAATACTATCACAGAGCATTCTCTGATCATTTTCCGTAAAACTTTACCCCATCATCCTGGTCTCTCTAGACAGATTCATTTTTATTATTAATACCTGTCCTCTTATCTATTTTCTGAGGCTTGAAGGCAGGCAACTCACCTATTCTTTAATTTATATGATGCAGCATCTGTATTGGTGCTTTTCCTATGGTTGGCTAGGGATATCTGTTGAACGAATAAATCGTTAAGGAAAGAGGCATAAGGCAGTTGTGGATTCTACCTGAAACTCAGTACTGACAACAGCAGGTTCTGTGTTGTGAAAACCCTGTTGTTAAATGACAAAATTTAAAAAAAAAGAGTTTTAAGCATGTCTTAAGAATCTTATTTATCTGATAGGGGCCAAAGTAATAATTTGAAACTTTGAGCTGTTTAATTATTTTTTTAAGCTCTCCAGCACTGCTAGAAGCAATCTATGTACAAAAGAGCCCTGGTGTTTTTGATACCCATTAAAATGGTGTAAGTAGTAAACACCAAATCCCCAAAAGATTAACACACTCTTCATTCTGAGTGATCAAGTCAGTGTTGTGTCATTATGTGCTGTGGAGTCCCAGCATTCCTCCTCAGTATGCCATGTGCTAAGTCACTTCAGTTGTGCCCAACTCTTTGCAACCTTATGACTGTAGACCACCAGGCAAGAATGCTGGAGTGGGTTGCCATGCTCTCTTCCAGGGCATCTTCCTGACCCAGGGCCTGAACCTGCATGTCTTAGATCTCCTGCATTGGCAAGTAGGTTCCTTACTGCTAGTGCCACCTGGGAAGTCCATTTATCCTCTAATACTAATCCATTCTCTCCTTACTGACTTCAGACTCTCTCAGTGAGATGACCCATTTCAAGACACCGATCTCCCTCCTTTTTTGAATGCTGAATGCCTGAAATTTCCTCTGAAATCAATTATTATATTGGCCATCCTCCCTATTCTTAACTCAATAGGCTCTCATAGATTTAAGCAGGAAGTATTTATCAAGTAACACTTATAAGATTCAAGGAACAATTCCCAGACCACACCACAGGACTAAGTGGTTGAGCGACTAAAGCTCTGACCGCCCGATACTTTATTCATAACTAAGAAAGAGCTACCATAGTCATTTAACTTATTGTGTCAGTTTTGAAATTATTTAGTTACTCAAAAAGCTTTATTTTACAATTCCGGTTCTGATTTTATGCTCGTCCCTTCATCACTTCCACAATGTTTCTGTTCCTAAGGAAAACATACTCGATCCTGTCATGGATTCATTCAGTGCACAGGCACGCAATGCGCCAACATGTTTTTTTGTTTATTTGTTTTAAACTAGCTCACAAAAGGGCCTCCCTGGTGGCTCAGTGGTAAAGAATCCGCATGTCAATGCAGGAGACAGGAGGTTTGATCCCTGGGTCAGGAAGATTCCCTGGAGAAGGAAATGACAACCCATTTTAGTATTCTTACCTGGGAAATCCCATGGACAGACGAGCCTGGCGGGCTATACAGCCCAAGGGGTTGCAGAGAGTTGGACATGACTGAGCGACTAAACAACCTCACAAGAACTTCAGGCCTCACAGCTTGGACCCCTTGAAGACAGCCTAAGCACAGGTCATATGCACATTTTGGAGCCTTTCCAAACTTCCTTGTGTAAATGTAAATAGTTCTATTGTCAGAAGTGCAGGACAATCTAGGTTTGTTAGAGTCTATATTGTAGTATACTTATAATAGTATATCAAACTCTGGACCATTCCAAATGCCTTTAGGCATACCTCTAAAGAACAAAAGGTCTCCATTACTGTCAGCCTCATAAACTCACTGCCCTTGCTTCTGTGTGCTTCTTCACGTTGGATGCCATATATTTGGCTGGTTTCCTGATGTGACTTACATATGAGTCAGAGACTCACAGGGGTGCATCAGATTGGCAGAACCTGTCACATGTCTGCAAGCTAGCACAAAAGGTGATTAGAAGCATAGGGTTTCAATTTGGGAAAGCAAGAGTCACAATTCAGGGAGCTGTTGAAATATAGAAAAGGTGTTTGATAGCTTTTTTTAGACAGCAGTTGGTGACAGACTGCCACTAAAATTGGGCTTCCCTGGTGGCTCAGCAGTAAAGAATCCACCTGCAATGCAGGAGACACAAGATACCTGAGTTTGATCCCTGGTAAGGAAGATTCCCTGGAGGAGAGGGTAGCAACCCACTCCAGTATTCTTGCCTGGAGAATTACATGGACAGAGGAGTCTGGTGGGCTACAGTCCATGGGGTCACAGAGTCAAACATGACTGAAGATACTTTGCACCTATGCATGCTACTAAAATTAGTGTCTATTATCTAATAACATAATAGCAATCACTTATAAGCAGTTTACTATGTGCAACTTTCTTTCTATGCATTTTGCATATACTAATGATTTTTACCACCACATTTCCCCTGCGTGATTGATACCATTATTTATCCTATCTTATGGATGAGGAAATGGAATCATTGAGATGTTAGAAAATTTTCTGAGGGTCATAGTGATTATGCATGGCAGAACTGATATTCAGATGCAGGTAGTGGTCCAAAAGTCCAAATACTCACTTGTAACCATTATATGCATAGCCTTTCACATGTATATATATACATAATATCAGCAAATCAATATGAAATAAGAAAGACAAAAGGAAAATGGTAGAATTTGTGCAGAAGAAAGTCATGGGAACTGAACAAAGATGTTAATAAAAGTGACTTATAAATATTATAGACAGAACAGATATAATTATTCACATTTCTTTGGGCCCCGTACACACATTACCTGGATAAATAATATTCATCTTAATGAACTGATGCCTTACGCATCAATTTCTCAAACTTCATTTAGCAATTTATCAAATACAGATTTCAAGTCCCATTAAAACTACCCCATACGAATATCAGAATAGTTAGTCCTTAGCTGTAATTGTTTAGTTTTTTGGTGTTAGCATTAGAGAGACACTTTGACATGACTTCGGTGGGGCACTCAGCATTCATTACACACTAGCCATTCAACAAAAATTGTTCATATTGTTAAATATAATAAAAATGACTGCTATTGACTCTATAATAATTTTGAAAAAGTTATAGGCAGCCTCTCCCTTTAGAAATTGATGATATATGGTGGGAAGAAAAATAAAATATCTTCTCCACACTGGAATCTGCTCTAATCCCCTAAGAGTATTATTCCTGTAACAGATATTAGCATACCTTTAAACCAACAAAATTGAAGTCCTTTCAAAGGAGGTAAAGAAATTACTACAAATTACAATGATTCCTAATCAAAGCAGAAGATAATGAAATCTTGTCAGACAGAAATTCACCCACCTAGTGGATTAAAAAAACAAGATGAAAAGGGAGAAAAAAGGATTCAAAGGGCTCTGATTTTTATGTTGAAATAAAGCTATCTTTGGAAGATTAAATCTAACTTTGAAATAAAAGTGATTGAAAATCAGTCAATCAGGTTAAGTTGCACTTGATGTGATTTTCTTTCTCCAAAACTTCTTATGTTAACTTCTCTATCTGATTTGATTATTTGTGCTTTGCATATGAATATATTCCTGTGTTAAGCTGTCTAAATTCATTTAAATTTGATCTGACTTGGTTAACACTAATAGTCTGTTTTGACAAATTGACAACAAAAAAAATTGCTTTAAAAAATTGAACTCAGCAAAAGTACATGAGAATTTCTACATTTGTGAGAAATGTATTGGCTATGAAATAGTATTAAAACTGCACAGGTAGGACAATGCTTATAGAAATTTTCACTGTATATGATAAACAAGTGAGGGTGAGAATTTAGGACCAAAGTGCAGTCACAGCAATATTGTAGATTGCAATGAGACACGTTTTTTTCATTCAAGTATAGTTGATGTACAATATCGTGTTTCAGGTGTAAAGCACAATGATACAGTTATACATGCACACACATATACATTCTTCTTCAGATTCTCCTCTCTTATGGATTACTACTAAATGTTGAGTATATTTCCCTGTGCTATAGAGGAAGTCCTTGCTGGTGACCTATTTTATATATACTTTTGACTTTAAAATGATATCTGCCTAATTTTGAGAGAAACTTTGAGTGCATTTGGTTCTTTGAGTGAGCAGAGTCAAATTTTCCCAGAACCGGAGGAGACAACGGGCTCTAGCAAATTCCAGCGGGAAGTGCCGCTTTGGTAGGATGAGTGAGCCGAGCTGCAGGGAGTCTGATGGAGCCCAAGTTCATTGTTCTCCAGCCCTAGGACTGGTCAGGACTCCCTCCCACAGAGCCCCTCTCCCAACGAGTAGATCTGAATATGGTGCCCTCCAGGCAGCAAGAAAAGAAGGAGGGAAAACAGGGAAGATGTACTATCTACAGAGTTCCTTTCCCAGCTTTGTAAGTCTCTTCTGTTTTATATCACTAAGTGAAGGAGTCTGTTAGGACACAGAAAGTTCCGAGCTGCCCATGTCCAGGAGAGTGAAAATGTGTTCCTCCAGTACTCTGTAATCCTAAAAATCGAACATTTTTGTGTTATAGGATATTAAGGCCTGCAAGGTTAGCCTAGAGTTCTCTCTGAGAAATGGTATGCACTATGAGAAAGATGTTTGGAATCTAAGGTGGAGCTTGAAACTACAGGGCAGAATGAATTGGTTAAGTGGTGCATATTTGCTAGATAAAAATAGATTTTATTAAAGCCTCATGATGGAGGAGAGGGAACTATGTCAACACAGGAGAATTGAAGGAAGAACTTTAAGACCTTATCTACTAAGGGGAGACTTGGGGCAGTGGGGGAAGAGAAAGCTCCCTTCCTAGGCCTGACATGCTCAGTTGCTTAGGCCTGTTTGACTCTTTGTGACTCCATGCACTGTAGTCCACCAGGCTGTTCTGTATACGGAATTTTCCAGACAAGAGCACGAGTGGGTTTCCATTCCCTACTCCAGGAGATCGTTGCTTTTCATATATTTAAGACATGTTCGCTTTTTCCTTTTCTGGTATCCATCTGTTCTCCTCTGCCTGGTTTTCACTCACTGATTTTGGTGTTTTCCTTACTACTTTTAGGAGTCTTTTAAATATATAGTAAGAAAATTAAGTATTTGATATATATATGTTGCAAGTAGATTTCTTTTTTCCATGTAGTCATTTCTCTTTTAACTTTACTTATGTGTTTTAATTAAGGTGGTTACTTTAGGCACACAGGAAAGATATATGCATATATGAGTGTGTGTTTTATATATGTAGATATATATATATTTAGAAACAAAAAACTAAAGGACAGCTATGTCATGACTGGCATCAAATATGTGTGTATTTAAAAGAGAGAGTGTGAGAGAGAGAGAGAATTATCCTTATTCTATTTCAGAAGTATGAACTTCATTTGAGGCTTTAAAATTATTGAAGTTAGTCAATTTTTTACATATTTTTTTATATCAGGAGTTGACTTTATTTTTTTTTCAAATAGTAAATAGTATATGCTCAGTACTTTACAGTGATAACTATGTTGCCTTGTTTATGTCATATGTGTTTGTGAGAGTTGTTGGGGTTGTATATATTTAGGAGTTTAATTCAAGCTTTAGGGATTGGCTTGTGAAAAGGAAAGTATAAACAATTACTTCAATATATTTTTATGGATGATTTTTTCTATGCTGTACTTTTTATACCTTGACAAAAGAACAATTTAGGGTATGCAACAATGATTAGATATATTGTCTCTATCTGCCAATTTTTACTCTGCTTATATTTCATATCAACCATTGTAGTCTTCAGACAGATGATAAATAGGATGAGAGCTTGATATATTCCTGTGCCACTGTCTCAACCTTAATGAGCTAGGAGGTTAGTGACGACAACATTTGCTTTCTAAATGAGTTGCTTTTGACGAGGCTCATCAGGAACACTCTGTGGGCAGGCATTGCTTGCTCTCTTTTAAGCTTAAGTAGAGCCTTGTGACACATACTTTTTAAAGTTCAAGGTAATAAATTTTCAAAGGATCATGTAAACTGAAAAACTGGTTCAATTTACTACAATCTGGCAAAGTATTTTAGAAAGTCATAATTTTATTAACATAGTGATCTCAACCAAAAAACACAGCTGTTTAATCCATACTACTGGTCTACTTCTGTGCATTAAGCATAAACCACAAAACTGCAGACATTATGTTAAAATTATGCTATAGATTAGAACTGGTAATTAATCTATACAAATTAGCCTGGTATAAAGGCAGCTAAATTGACAATAACTTCAACTGCTTTCATTTTCACCAGTTGCACTATATTTGACATATCACAGGAGAGCAGGTGGATTTTAGCTTGGATAATTGACATCAGTGGAAAAGTCAAAATTGTTCCATGTGGCCTGGAAACCAGGCACCTATTGGAGGTTCTAGTTAAAATATAAGATACATTTATCAAACTACTATTGGTGAATAACAAAAGATGTAAAAACCATAGCTAGGTTCTATTTTATTATTTTTAACCCTTATATTTAGCGCCAAGATAAATTTCACAAGAGATAGAGACAATGCTTTGTAGAATTGCTAGTTCTGGTGTTTTATACAAAGGACACAAACTATAACAGATATAACACTTTTAGCTTCCATTATTTAAAATTATAAATACATTTTTTTAAGTAAAAAGGGACATATACTGTACTCTGTCTAAGCTAATTCTCTTTTTGTGCACTTTTTCTCTTTAGAGAGAAAAAATAAAGCAATATGTACTGCCTAATTAAAGAAAATATCTAATAGGGGTTATTAAGCCTTAAAATCTTATTTTGCAAATTATTTGATATCTATCTACAAATCTGAATTTTGGGCCTATTAAAAAAAATTGGAGTCTAGAGTGCTTGATTCCAAGTCTTTATGGGATATATTTAGATCCATTCAGGGCTTTTCTGGTAGCTCAGTGGTAAAGAAATCACCTACAGTACAGAAGACACAGGTCTGATCCTTGGGTTGGGAAGATCTCCTGGAGAAGAAAATGAAACCCCCTTCAGTTTTCTTGCCTGGAGCATCCGATAGACGAAGGAGCCTGGTGGGCTACAGTCTATAGGGTCACAAAGATGCAACTGAGCAACTAAGCAGGCAAATAAACCAAGTTTCCTGCTATATTTGGCAAACCCAATCTTTCCGTTTTTCACATGGTAACTAGACTAATCCTTTTAAAATAAAAATCTTGACTATATCAGGTACATGTGTCAAATCTCCCATACTTCATAACATGGACTCCAAAGGCAGCACTATCTGCCTC
>SJYC01025989.1:0-17026 GCA_006408675.1 Madoqua kirkii
GTTGATGGCAGGAGGTGAAGGGGGTTAGATGGTTGAATGGCATCACCAACCCAATGGACATGGGTTCGGGTAAAATCTGGCCGTTGGTGATGGACAGGGAGACCTGGTGTGTTGCGGTTCATGGGGTTGCAAAGAGTCGGACATGAATGAGCAACTGAACTAAACTGAACATCTAGGTCCATTTATGTTGCTGCAAATGGTATTATTTCATTACTTTTTATGGCTGAGTAACAGTCCATTGTGTTTATTTTTCTGGGCTCCAAAATCACTGCAGATGGTGATTGCAGCCATGAAATTAAAAGACAGGTAAAATCTGGCCGTTGGTGATGGACAGGGAGACCTGGTGTGTTGCGGTTCATGGGGTTGCAAAGAGTCGGACATGAATGAGCAACTGAACTAAACTGAACATCTAGGTCCATTTATGTTGCTGCAAATGGTATTATTTCATTACTTTTTATGGCTGAGTAACAGTCCATTGTGTTTATTTTTCTGGGCTCCAAAATCACTGCAGATGGTGATTGCAGCCATGAAATTAAAAGACGCTTACTCCTTGGAAGAAAAATTATGACCTACCTAGATAGCATATTCAAAAGCAGAGACATTACTTTGCCGACTAAGGTCCGTCTAGTCATGGCTATGTTTTTTACAGTAGTCATGTATTGATGTGAGAGTTGGACTGTGAAGAAGACTGAGCACCGAAGAATTGATGTTTTTGAACTGTGGTGTTGGAGAAGACTTTTGAGAGTCCCTTGCACTGCAGAGAGGCCCAACCAGTCCATTCTGAAGGAAATCAACCTGGGGTTTCTTTGGAAGGAATGATGCTAAAGCTGAAACTCCAGTACTTTGGCCACTTCGCATGAAGAGTTGACTCATTGGAAAAGACTCTGTTGCTGGGAGGGATTGGGGGCAGGAGAAGAAGGGGATGACTGAGGATGAGATGGCTGGATGGCATCACTGACTCAATGGACGTGAGTCTGAGTGAACTCTGAGAGTTGATAATGGACAGTGAGGCCTAGCGTGCTGCAATTCATGGGATTGCAAAGAGTCGGACATGGCTGAGCGACTAAACTGAACTGAACTGAACAGTCCATTGTATACATGTACCATATTTTTATCCATTCATGTTTTGATGGACACTTAGGTTGCTTCCATGTCTTGGCTATTGTAAATAATGCTGCTATGAACATTTGAAGGCATGTATCTTTTTTGAATGACTCATTTTTTCTGAGTATTTGCCCAGGAATGGAATTGCTGAATCATATAGTAGCTCTATTTTTAAGTTTTTAAGGGAAAGTCCTTACCAAATCACACTGATTACGATCCATCTGGCCATGGCAGATGTCTGAAGGGCTACAGGTTATCTTCCAGGAGTGCCAAGCACAGTGGTTTTTGGGGGAGATGCACAGGATTTAAATACTCTAGACCTATTGAATTAACACTTTAATGTACACTGGCATTAAAAAACATCCTGATGTTTGCTAACAATGAAACTGAGTACATTCTTTATGTACTTAAAGCCAGTCTATACTGAGGCTTAACAGAGTTCTGGGACTTCATGTGTCCCATCTCTGCCAATACTGTGATTCTTTCTCTTTTTGCTGATTCAAAACTAGAGCACTTTTACTTAATGTTTTCTACATAACAGCAATATCTTCTGTCTTCATCCTAGGAGTTCTGGTTTACAAGTACAACAGAATTAGAATATTCTGTATCCATTTGGTTTATATCACCTTATACTACCTTATGGCTTCCCTGGTGGCTCAGGTGGTAAACCATCTGCCTGCAATGCGGGAGATCCATGTTCGATCCCTGGGTCAGGAAGATCCTCTGGAGAAGGAAATGGAAACTGACTCCAGTATTCTTGCCTAGAAAATCTCATGGATGGAGCCTGGTAGGCTACAGCCCATGGGGTCTCAAAAAGTCAGACGCGACTCAGAGGCTTCACTTTATAATACCTTAAACATATAAGCAACAGTTAGAATTGGACATGGAACAACAGACTGGTTCCAGATAGGCAAAGGAGTACGTCAAGGCTGTATATTGTCACCCTGCTTATTTAACTTATATGCAGAGTACATCATGAGAAACGCTGGGCTGGAAGAAGCACAAACTGGAATCAAGATTGCTGGGAGAAATATTAATAACCTCAGATATGCAGATGACACCACTCTTATGGCAGAAAGTGAAGAGGAACTAAAAAGCCTCTTGATAAAAGTGAAAGAGGAGAGTGAAAAAGTTGGCTTAAAGCCCAACATTCAGAAAACGAAGATCATGGCATCTGGTCCCATCACTTCATGGGAAATAGATGGGGAAATGGTGGAAACAATGTCAGACTTTATTTTTCTGGGCTCCAAAATCACTGCAGATGGTGATTGGAGCCATGAAATTAAAAGACACTTACTCCTTGGAAGAAAAGTTATGACCAACCTAGATAGCATATTGAAAAGCAGAGACATTACTTTGCCAACAAAGGTCTGTCTAGTCAAGGCTATGGTTTTTCCAGGGGTCATGTAAAATGTGAGAGTTGGACTGTGAAGAAAGCTGAGTGCCAAAGAACTAATGCATTTGAACTGTGGTATTGGAGAAGACTCTTGAGAGTCCCTTGGATTGCAAGGAGATCCAACCAGTCCATTCTGAAGGAGATCAGCCCTAGGATTTCTTTGGAGCAAATGATGCTGAAGCTGAAACTCCAGTACTTTGACCACCTCACATGAAGAGCTGATTCATTGGAAAAGATTCTGATGCTGGGAGGGATTGGGGGCAGGAGGAGAAGGGGACAGTAGAGGATGAGATGGCTTGATGGCATCACTGACTCAATGGATGTGAATGGGCTCCAAAATCACTGCAGATGGTGATTGGAGCCATGAAATTAAAAGACACTTACTCCTTGGAAGAAAAGTTATGACCAACCTAGATAGCATATTGAAAAGCAGAGACATTACTTTGCCAACAAAGGTCTGTCTAGTCAAGGCTATGGTTTTTCCAGGGGTCATGTAAAATGTGAGAGTTGGACTGTGAAGAAAGCTGAGTGCCAAAGAACTAATGCATTTGAACTGTGGTATTGGAGAAGACTCTTGAGAGTCCCTTGGATTGCAAGGAGATCCAACCAGTCCATTCTGAAGGAGATCAGCCCTAGGATTTCTTTGGAGCAAATGATGCTGAAGCTGAAACTCCAGTACTTTGACCACCTCACATGAAGAGCTGATTCATTGGAAAAGATTCTGATGCTGGGAGGGATTGGGGGCAGGAGGAGAAGGGGACAGTAGAGGATGAGATGGCTTGATGGCATCACTGACTCAATGGATGTGAATCTGAGTGAACTCTGGGAGCTGGTGATGGACAGGGAGGCCTGGCGTGCTGTGATTCATGGAGTTGCAAAGAGTCAGACACAACTGAGCGACTGAACTGACCTGATACATATAATAGTCTCTGAATAGCAATATATGTCCATCACCATAAAACATGATTATTTAAGTTAAAACAAATATTGCATCATTTTCCCAATATATGCTCCCATTTTATAAATTTGTAATATAACTTATCAAATCATATTGATACTGCATATTACAACTTATTTAATCCTCTTACAATTCCAGTTCTATGAGAAACTGTGTAATTACCACCACCAGTTCTTATGTAGATGTTTCTTTAGTAATTGTGTTTTCCTAAATTTGATCCCGATAAGATCTTGGTAAAAATATTCCCTGAGGACATTCACTTGCTAACCATTTACTTCTTCTGTCTTCTACCTGAAGATATTTTTGCTACTCAAAAAGTCATTGATTTACATTTCATTTCCTTGGATATCTTAAACTCATTACTACATTTATTTTGAGGTTAAAGAGTTACTGTCAACAGTTCTGAAGAATTTTTAATTTTATGAAGGAAGTTAATACCGCCACGATAGGGAAGCAAAAGTGTGCCCGCAAACGAGACCCTCTGCTTGGGCGGAACATGCTTGCAAACAGGATGTTCTGCCAAGGGGTCTGGACACAGCCTTGAGTTTAATGGTCCCTTGCAAACGAGGGAACATTCCCTTCCTGTGATAAGGAGGAATAAAAGGCTCTGGACAGACTCTGCAGTAAACAGGAATTTCACTCCCTCTTGCTGTAAGATAACATTTATGCACATGCGCTGTACTGAGACGGCTTAGTCATACAATCTGGAATTCCGCCAAGGGGGCTTTATAACAATAAACCACAGCTTGTTTGCGCAGTTCTTTTCCTCCGGCCAGAGTTGTGTCTTTGTCTGTCTCTTATGTGTGTGTCTTGCCTTTGTGTCATTTCGCTCACAACAATTTTATTTCACCTGTAAGTCATGATATCATTTTGTTTAAATACCTAGAGGCTGTTTTTTTTTCTCTGAAATTTTTAAAAATTTATATTGGAATAGATTTACAACATTTTGCTAGTTTCAGATGAACAGTAAAGTAATTCAATTATAAGCATACATACATCCACATACTGTTTGATGACTGCAGCTGAATAGGATAGTCTGAAGTCAGAGAGCCTGATTCCTTCAGCTTGCTCTGCATTTTTTTTCTCAAGATTGCTTTGGTTTTGGGGTCTTCAGCATTTTCATATAAACTTTAAGACTTTTTTGTTCTAGATGCATGAAAATGGCATTTGCAATTTGATAGAGATTGCACTGACTTTGTAGATTGCTTTGGGTGGTATGGTCATTTTGATAATAATAATTGTTCCTGTCCAAGAACATGGTATATCTTTCCCTCTGTTTGTGTCAGTTTTTTCATCAGTATCTTATTAATTTTCCAATACTGAACATGGGACACCATTCCATATATTTCTGTCTTTTTCAGTTATTTTCATCAATGTCTTCCAGTTTTCAGTATAGAGATATTTAATCTTAAATTTTTTTCTCAAGTATTTTACTGTTTTTATGCTATTATAAATGAGAACATTAATACTTTTTGAGATAATTTATTCATGTATAGAAAAACTACTGAATTCATATATTAACTTTGTGTCTTGGATCTTTACCAAATTTGTTGATTAGGTGAACAGTTTTTTTGGTGAAGGCATTAGGATTTTCTACATATAAAATAATCTGCAAATAGAGACAATTTTACTTCTTCCTCACTAATTCTGATGCCTTTTATCTCTTTTTATTGACTGCTACCTCTTGCAAAGGCTTTGTTTACTACATTAAATAGGCTTTTTGAGAGTGGGCACCTTTGTGTAGTTCTTGATCTTAGAGGAAAAGCTTTTAGCCTTTCACCATTGAATATAACATTAATAGTAAGCTTACTGTATGTGGCTTTTGTTATACTGAAATGGATTAATATATTAACTTTGTGTCTTGGATCTTTACCAAATTTGTTGATTAGGTGAACAGTTTTTTTGGTGAAGGCATTAGGATTTTCTACATATAAAATAATCTGCAAATAGAGACAATTTTACTTCTTCCTCACTAATTCTGATGCCTTTTATCTCTTTTTATTGACTGCTACCTCTTGCAAAGGCTTTGTTTACTACATTAAATAGGCTTTTTGAGAGTGGGCACCTTTGTGTAGTTCTTGATCTTAGAGGAAAAGCTTTTAGCCTTTCACCATTGAATATAACATTAATAGTAAGCTTACTGTATGTGGCTTTTGTTATACTGAAATGGATTTCATCTATGTATAATTTGCAAATAACCTGCCTCTTGAAAAATCTGTATGCAGGTCAGGAAGCAGCAGTTAGAACTGGACATGGAACAACAGACTGGTACCAAATAGGAAAAGGAGTATGTCAGTGCTGTATATTACCACCCTGCTCATTTAACTTATATGCAGAGTACATCATGAGAAACGCTGGGCTGGATGAAGCACAAGCTGGAATCAAGATTACCAGGGGAAATATCAATAACTTTAGATATGCAGATGACCACCATTATGGCAGAAAGTGAAGAACTAAAGAGCCTCTTGATGAAAGTGAAAGAGGAGACTTTAAAAAATTGACTTTAAACATCCAAAATACATCCAAAATACTAAGATCATGACATCTGGTCCCATCACTTCATGGCAAATAGATGAGGAAACAGTGGATACAGTGACATACTTTATTTTGGGGAGCTCCAAAATCACTGCAGATGGTGACTGCAGCCATGAAATTAAAAGACACTTACTCCTTGAAAGGAAAGTTATGATCTACCTAGACAGTATATTTAAAAGCAGAGACATTATTTTGCCAACAAAGGTCTATCTAGTCAAGGCTATGGTTTTTCCAGTAGTCATGAATGAATGTGATAGTCAGACTATAAAGAAAGTTGAGTACTGAAGAACTGATACTTTTGAACTGTGGTGTTGAACAAGACTCTTGAGAGTCCCTTGGACTGCAAGCAGATCCAACCAGTCCATCTTAAAGGAAATAATCCTGAATATTCATTGGAAGGACTGATGATGAAGCTGAAACTCCAATATTTGGACACCTGATATGAAGAACTGACTCACTGGAAAAGACCCTGATGCTGGGAAGGATTGAGGGGAAGAAGAGAAGGAGATGAGAGAGGATGAGATGGTTGGATGGCATCACTGACTCAATGGACATGAGTTTGGGTAAACTCCAGGAGTTGGTGATGGACAGGGAGACCTGGCGTGCTGCAGTCCATGGGGTCCCAAAGAGTCAGACTTGACTGAGTGACTAAACTGAATTCAATTCAACTGATTATTATTGAATAGACATCAAGTTTTTTCAAATGCTTTTACTGTCAATTTGATAATTTTCTTCCATTTTATTAATATTATGGGTCACAATAATCGATTTGTATATTTTGAAACATCTTTGTATCCCAGGTTATAGATACAAAAATGCTCAGTTAAATATTAACAAACTGAATTCAGCAACACACTAAGGAGATCATTCACCAGGATTAAGTGGGATAGATACTTGGGATACAAAGATATTTCAAAATATACAGATCAGTTTTTGTGATCTGTAATATTAATATTTTTATGTCCTTTTCTGGGTTATTAGGATATTACTGGCCTTTAAATGAGTTTTGGAGTGTACCCTCCCTTTCTAGTTTTAGAATAGTTGGAGAAGTATTGGCATTAGTACTTCCTTAAATGTTTGAGGAACCATGTGGCTTTGGCTTTTCTTTGTGGAGAGGTTTCTGATTACTGATTCACTCTCCTTACTATTAGTCAGTCTATTCATGTTTTCTTTTTCTTTTTTCTGATACATTGTGAATAGGTTGTATGTTTTTTAAGATTTTTCCATTTATCCTTGTTACTCTAGTCTGTTGTCATATAGTTGTTCACAGTAGCCTCTTGTAATTCTTTGTAATTTTGGGGTACCTTTTTCATTTATAGTTTTGCTGATTTGGATAACCTCTTTTTCCTTGGCAAGTCTAGCTAAAGTTTTTTCAAATTTGTATCTATTCAAGAAACCAACTCAATTTCATTGAACTCTTTTCTATTGTTCTCTGGTTTTCTATTTCATTTATTTTTGTTCTAATCTTTATTACTTCCTTTCTTCTCAATTTGTTCTCAATCATTCTTTTCTACTTTTTAGGTTTTTTACCCATAGAATTAGGTTATTCTTAGAATCTTTCATATTTGTTAATGTAAGCATTTATTACTAGAGAAGGAAATGGCAACCCACTCCAGTGTTCTTGCCTGGATAAACCACTCAATGGACATGAGTTTGGGTAAACTCCAGGAGTTGGTGATGGACAGGGAGACCTGGCGTGCTGCAGTCCATGGGGTCCCAAAGAGTCAGACTTGACTGAGTGACTAAACTGAATTCAATTCAACTGATTATTATTGAATAGACATCAAGTTTTTTCAAATGCTTTTACTGTCAATTTGATAATTTTCTTCCATTTTATTAATATTATGGGTCACAATAATCGATTTGTATATTTTGAAACATCTTTGTATCCCAGGTTATAGATACAAAAATGCTCAGTTAAATATTAACAAACTGAATTCAGCAACACACTAAGGAGATCATTCACCAGGATTAAGTGGGATAGATACTTGGGATACAAAGATATTTCAAAATATACAGATCAGTTTTTGTGATCTGTAATATTAATATTTTTATGTCCTTTTCTGGGTTATTAGGATATTACTGGCCTTTAAATGAGTTTTGGAGTGTACCCTCCCTTTCTAGTTTTAGAATAGTTGGAGAAGTATTGGCATTAGTACTTCCTTAAATGTTTGAGGAACCATGTGGCTTTGGCTTTTCTTTGTGGAGAGGTTTCTGATTACTGATTCACTCTCCTTACTATTAGTCAGTCTATTCATGTTTTCTTTTTCTTTTTTCTGATACATTGTGAATAGGTTGTATGTTTTTTAAGATTTTTCCATTTATCCTTGTTACTCTAGTCTGTTGTCATATAGTTGTTCACAGTAGCCTCTTGTAATTCTTTGTAATTTTGGGGTACCTTTTTCATTTATAGTTTTGCTGATTTGGATAACCTCTTTTTCCTTGGCAAGTCTAGCTAAAGTTTTTTCAAATTTGTATCTATTCAAGAAACCAACTCAATTTCATTGAACTCTTTTCTATTGTTCTCTGGTTTTCTATTTCATTTATTTTTGTTCTAATCTTTATTACTTCCTTTCTTCTCAATTTGTTCTCAATCATTCTTTTCTACTTTTTAGGTTTTTTACCCATAGAATTAGGTTATTCTTAGAATCTTTCATATTTGTTAATGTAAGCATTTATTACTAGAGAAGGAAATGGCAACCCACTCCAGTGTTCTTGCCTGGATAAACCAATGGGCCTGGCGTTCTACCATCCATGTGGTTGCAAAGAATTAGATGCAACTTAGTGACTCAACAGCAACAATAAAGCACTGATTGCAATAAACTTCCTTCTTAGAACATTATTGACTGCAGGAGTTTTGGAGAAACTAACTCATGTGGTAGGTCACTTGTTTCATAAGTGAATATTGAAATGCACTAGTAAATAACATTTGAGGAACAAAAGACATATTAATACATCTCTGCTCAATAATGTGCTAAATTATTACAACCTATTTTAAAGTAAAAACTTCAAAAGCATTTCTTACTTTACACTGCTACTTCTCCTTCCCCTGACATTTTAGGTACTGACATACATTCATGTATTTTATACTATTTATCCAGTACTAGATATTTGTAGTAATGCCTATTAGGTGAGTTTGTAGGATTATGAATATGTTTTTCTGCCTGTGCATGGCAGAAGAACTAGTTCCAAGCCAGGCAAGGCTCTTTGTTTGTGGTCTTGACTCAAGCTAACCCATGAAGGACAGGGAAGCTTGACATGCTTTAGTCCACAGGGTTGCAAAGAGTTGGACACAAGTTAGTGACCGAACACCAACCCATGCCTGAAGGTCCCTGCCCAAACATGGCCACTGACTTTGCTGTGAAGTCCATCTGCTCAAGTGTTGCTTGGCTACATGGATTTTCAGGTATTGTGTCCAGGTCTTCAGTTTGGGCAGGACTAGAGCTATACTCAGCTGTGGGTGGGGTTAGGAATTAGTTCCCTTGTCTTAAGGGAGCAGTGGACTCCTCTGCACTTCCAGTGGCTCTTTGAGGTCTGGACTCAAGCTGACCACCTCCCTAGGTCCATGGCCAAACAGTGCAACTTACTCTGCTCTGTGGTTGATCAGTTCTATAAGCCCCACTCTGCTAGAGCATCCCTGGGATATGCTAGAGCAGCTTTCAGGTGTTGTTGTCTGCCTTTCTGTTCAAACAAGACAAGGAGCTATGCTGATCTGTGTGCCAGGCTGTGATCAGCTCTCCTGCTTAGGTGAGGACAGACCAGGGTCCAAGGCTCACAAGGCATTTTGTTTAAAACAGACCTGAACTCTGCCCAGTTCCCTGGCTAGAGCACACCATCACCTTGACCTGGCAGATGAACAAAGCCACTGATTGGGACTGTTTGAGTGCTGCAGGTAGGAACTCAGCCTGCCAAAACCCAAGTGCCAAGTCTCCCCTACTGCTCCATCACAATCATATTTCCAGTATTCTAGCCCTGCAGATCCCTCTGTAGTCCCTATGGAGGGAGACTGGAGTGAGGGCTCCTGAGAAGAAACCACAGCACTGGAGGAAGTGGATGTTCCCACTGGGCTCTCTTCATCCACTGAAGAAGCTCTAGGCCCAGAGGAGACCTCTCAGCTCAGCATTGCATAGACCTGGGGAAGGAAATGTGACAGTGTGTAGCAGCGACTTCTGCCAGTCTCTCTTGGTCTTTGTGGTGCATATGGTGGTATGTCAGTCTCACCCCTATGTTCTGGAATTCTCAGTGGGGTCTTGATCATAGAAAGTTGTTAACTCTCCTTGGAAGTGGGAGAAAGGTCAAAATCGGTATGTATTACCATCTTGGTAATGCCAATTCAAGTGTTAGGAATTTTACAGGGAAGCTAAGTTTAAAATGAAGGCCTTATACTCCGTTGTGTATATGTGCCACAGCTTTCTTATCCATTCATCTGCTTATGGACATCTAGGTTGCTTCCATGTCCTGGCTATTATAAACTGTGCTGTGATGAACATTGGGGTATGTGTATCTCTTTCAATTCTGGTTTCCTTGGTATGTATGCTCAGCAGTGGGATTGCTGGGTCATAAGGCAGTTCTATTTCCAGTTTTTTAGCACACATGAAATGAATTGTCAGTTCAGGTTCAATGCATGATACAGGATGCTTGTGGCTGGTGCACTGGAATGACCCAGAGGGATGGTATGTGGAGGGAGGTGGGAAGGGGCTTCAGGATGTGGAACATGTGTACACCTGTGGCAGATTCATGTAGATATATGGCAAAACCAGTACCATATTGGAAAGTAATTAACCTCCAATTAAAATAAATAAATTTATATTAAAATAAATAAATATTTTAACAATGTCAAAAAAATGAAAGCCTTAGAATTCAATCTAAAAAGAATTACTAGATCAATGAAATAAAAATTCTTTCCTAAAATATATATATTTTGGATTTCACAAATGCAAATCTTGTTTAGGCTCTGAGTGTCTTTATTACCCAAGTAAACTTAAAGTCAATCTTACTTGAATTGTTTTCAACTATAGGACAAAATATATTTTGTTGTATGTAGTGAAAAGGAAGAGAATCCTTCCAGTTTTAGGGAAAAAAGATATCTTAATGATAGCTTTAATTAGTCTATGAAACATATCTTAATAGATTTTTTTGATTTCTGATTTTTTATTTCTACTTTGAAACTGTGACATTGCCTTGAGTATAAATCTTTGGTATAGAGATAATATGGTCAATCTTACTCTGATTTCTGCCTTTGCCTTTGCTTAATAGCAGATGTTATCCAGGAATAAAATGCCAACAGAAGTAAAAAGAAATAAAGATATTATGCTGTTAGGATTACATTTACAGCAACATTATACTAATTTTGAGAGGGCTTTGAAAATGATGGAAATAATTTAATTCGATAAGAAATGATTAAGATATGAAAAAAAAAACCCTGAGAAATGCTATAGGTTGCATGCAAAGGATGCTGAAGTATAAAGATGCCTATGACCAAGTGGGCTTCAATGTTCCTCTCAGCTTGACTGAACTTTAGACAGTCTGCCTCCTATCTAGGTCCCTGACCTCCCACTGACCAAAAGCCTTATAGAGTCCAGATGACTTAACTACAGAGATCCCTCTCCTCTCTTTCCTTGGAGTATTTATTTAAATATCTTTTAATTATAATTTTCTCTGCCTCTTTTATATGTAAATATTTTCAAAGCTTCTGCCAGCTTTATAACCCAGGAATATGTTTTCTCAAGGACTCAAGAAGACCATCTCTTAGAAATATAAACACTAGGAAAGATACTGCTCCTATTTTTAATTTCTGTAGGACGACAAGAGCCTAACTTTGGCGATTTCCATACAAATTCCAAACTACTTGTGTCATAAAGATATAAAAATCTATTTTCTATGGATAAAACCAATCACCTAACACAGTCACCTTAACCAACTGAATTTAGGATAAACTATGTGTAACAAATGATGCTGTGAAGTCTTACTTACTTGAGAACTATTATAGCTATCATTCCTATTTAAATCATGTACATAATGGGTTTTATCTGCTTAGCTATATGGACGGGTAAATTTCTCTCTGTCTTTATTATTTCTTAGCGGATTGCCTGTGATAGGAAACACACTCTGGTTTAATGCTTATTGCATAAGAAAGAAAAATCTTTCTTATCTATATTTGTCAGGAATTTTCTTGAGTTTGGGGAAAATTTTGGTTTTGTCTATATTTCTGGTGATGGGGGACTAGATTCTGGAAACCACTGAATTAATTAGATCAGCTAATCATACACAAAACAGTCAGAAAAGAGACCATGAATTAAATAAAGCCTCTCTTTAGTTCTCCATTATTTTGAAATAGTAGCTAAATTGACCCTCTTCTCTAAATTCAGGATCTTACTGTTGAATAATCATGGATAATATGGGCTCTAAAATTCCATATGGTTATAATATATGCAAAGTCAGAACTGGTGTCTGCAGATATTTCTCTAAAAGAGCTAATGACTCTCTGTCATATTTGGAATGGATTAATAGAATCAAGTTATTAATACTTAAGGATTATTCCTACAATTTGGATAATTATCCCAAGTAAATGAATGACTGGTTCTAAGGGATGAAAATCATTCTGTGGTGGGGGGGACCTATTTAGATATCTAGAAGAAAAGATGGAGAAAAATGAAGAAGAAATTTAAGAGTTAAAGGCACATTCCCTTTCACAGAACTTTTCACCTTTCTCTGCAGTGCCCACTGCTTCCCCTGTATCTCTTTATCCCTCCCTCCCTCTGACCCTAGGGAAGCATGGGGGTTGAGCTTTTACAAGAGTGTTCTCTTCATTAGTAGGTTTCCCTACAGAGGAGGATGAGGGCAGAGCTTCTTTAGCTGGTAATGATACATCTGCTTTATGAGAACACAGGTTTGTGCACCTCATGGCCTAGCCCTCAATCCTGTTTACACCTTAGTACAGATTCTACCTCTGAGAGTCTCTTCTCATCCCTACACCATGTAGCTTGGAAAGGAATTATGACAAGGAAATCTACTTAGGGAACAATGGATAACTTAGATAGATGAACTTGCACCTATACAAGGCAACAGGAAGGAGAGTTGCTACGCTAGTCACTTAGGAAAGGGCAAACAAATAAAATGTTAAAATAATGACAGTAAATGAGAAAGGCCTCTTGATGAAAGTGAAAGAGGAGAGTGAAAATGTTGGCTTAAAACTTGACATTCAGAAAACTAAGATCATGGCATCTGGGCCCATCACTTCATGGCAAATAGGTGAGAAAATAATGGAAACAGTGACAGATTTTGTCTTTGGGCTCCAAAATCACTGCAGATGGTGACTGCAGCCATGAAATTAAAAGGTGCTTGCTCCTTGGAAGAAATGTTATGACCAACCTAGACAGCATATTAAAAAACAGAGGCATTACTTTGCAAACAAAGGTCCGTCTAGTCAAGGCTATGGCTTTTCCAGTAGTCAAGTATGGATGTGAGAGTTGGACTATAAAGAAAGCTGATAGCTGAAGAATTGATGCTTTTGAACTGTGGTGTTGGAGAAGAGTCTTGAGAGTCTCTTGGACTGCAAGGAGATCCAACTAGTCCATCCTAAAGGAAATCAGTCCTGAATATTCATTGGAAGCACTAATGTTGAAGTTGAAACTCCAATAGTTTGGCCACCTGATGTGAAGAACTGACTCTTTGGAAAAGACCCTGATTCTGGGAATGATTCCGGGAATGAGATGGCTGGATGGCATCACCAACTCAATGGACATAAGCTTGGGTAAATTCTGAGAGTTGGTGATGAATAGGGAGGCCTGTTGTGCTGTAGTCCATGGGGTCGCAAAGAATCAGAAATGACTGAGGGACTGAACTGAACTGAAAATGAAGGGAAACCAACATGCCGCATAACTTAAAATTTCTCAGGTCAGTATGAAGAAAACTCTCTCTTCCTATTTGGATTGTCTTCAAAGCCAGTGCCATTGAAAAGCTACCCAGAACCACTAGCAGATTCAGTGCCATTCTCACGAGCTGTTCTCATTCAGTTCACGCTTCTTTGCCCGTACCACAAATATTTGTCAAAGTACACCATGTTTTAGTTTACAAAAGCACACTTGGGAATGTGCACTGACACCTGCATTAGAATGCTGTGTCTACAATATAGTTCTGACATATTTAAATATAAAATGATATAAATCAATGAAAATAAATCTGATATCTGGGGATTATAAAACCAAATAAACTATGTCTATGGTAAATTCTATTTTCATGTTAATATAAAATGACCTGTATTCAAATTTGCTGATTCTTACTCATCCTTGAGCTCATCACTGAAGCTCTCTACTTAATTTTTCAATTCTGACATTGTACACTTCAGTTCCATTATTTATATATATTTTCTTTTATATGACTTCTATTTTGTCATTATACTTCTCATTTCTTTCATGCATTATTTTCCTCATTTAGTTTAGTTGTCTGTGTTGTCTTCCATCTCCTTGAGCTTTTTTAAGCCAAATATTTTGAATTTTATTAGGTAACTCACAGATCTTCTCTGCTCTGGGGTCAGTTATCATAGTCTCATTAGTTTCTTTTGATGATATCATGATTTCCTGATTGTTCATGATTGGTGTAGGCTTCCATTGATGTCTGTGCATTAGAAGAACCAAGCATTTTCTCCAATCTTTAGAAACTGGTTTTTGATATATATAATTTTATTGATGTATAACTGATTTACAATGTTGTGCTAATTTCTGCTGATAGCATAGTGATTCAGTTATATATATATATATATGTACACAATGTGTATATACATATATATGTCCGTGTGTGTGTATGTACAGATCTATATCTATATCTATCTATATATCTATATCTATCTATATATATATAATGGAAAAAGCAAGAGAGTTCCAGAAAAACATCTGTGTCTGCTTTATTGACTATATCAAAGCCTTTTACTCTGTGGATCACAATAAACTGGAAAATTCTGAAAGAGATGGGAATACCAGACCACCTAACCTGCTTCTTGAGAAATCTGTATGCAGGTCAGGAAGCAACAGTTAGAACTGGACATAGAACAATAGACTGGGTCCAAATAGGAAAGGGAGTGTGTCAAGGCTGTATATTGTCACCCTGTTAATTTAACTTATATGCAGAGTACATCATGAGAAACCCTGGGCTGGAAGAAACACAAGCTGGAATCAGATTGCCGGGAAAAATATCAATAACTTCAGATATGCAGATTACATCACCTTTATGGCAGAAAGTGAAAAGGAGCTAGGGGGCCTCTTGATGAAGGTGAAAGTGGAGAGTGGAAAAGTTGGCGTAAAGCTCAACATTAAGAAAAAAAAGACCATGGTATCCGGTCCCATCACTTCATGGGAAATAGATGGGGAAACAGTGTCAGACTTTATTTTTCTGGGCTCCAAAATCACTGCAGATGGTGACTGCAGCCATGAAATTAAAAGATGCTTACTCCTTGGAAGAAAGTTATGACCAACCTAGATAGCATATTCAAAAGCAGAGACATTACTTTGCTGACTAAAGTCTGTCTAGTCAAGGCTATGGTTTTTCCAGTGGTCATGTATGGATGTGAGAACTGGACTGTGAAGAAGTACGAGTGCCTAAAAATTGATGTTTTTGAACTGTGGTGTTGGAGAAGACTCTTGAGAGTTACCTGGACTGCAAGGAAATCCACCCAGTCCATTCTGAAGGAGATCAACCCTGGGATTTCTTTGGAAGAAATGATGCTGAAGCTGAAACTCCAGTACTTTGGCCACCTCATGTGAAGAGTTGACTCATTGGAAAAGATTCTGATGCTGGAAGGGACTGGGGGCAGGAGGGGAAGGGGACGACTGAGGATGAGGTAGCTGGATGGCATCACTGACTCGATGGACGTGTGTCTGAGTGAACTCCAGGAGTTCGTGATGAACAGGGAGGCCTAGCGTGTTGCAATTCATGGGGCCGCAAAGAGTTGGACAAAAATTAATGATTGAACTGAACTCAATATATAAGGTTAGCCAAGAAGGTCATTCAAGTTTTTCATAAGATCTTTCAAAAAAAATGAGCTTTTGGTCAATATTGTTAATATTTTTTTCCATTATGATTTTTCAGAGGTAATTGAACATATCCTGTGATGTATAGTGGCACCTTGTTGATTATCCTTCCTATATATTATAGTTTGCATTTGTTAACCCAAGCTCCCAATTCTTCCCTCCCCCACCTATTTTTCCACTTTGCAAACACAACTCTCTTTTCTATATCCAAGTTTTTTACAAACTAGTTTTGGAATGTAGAGACATTCTCTTATAGTTTACTAGACTGAAGAGTTTGACTTTGGGATCACAGTTAAATGAGCTGGAGCTGATCACATACCTAGTGCTGGGTCTGCAGCATGGTGTGCAGTTGACAGCCATTTGCCTGGGTCTTGGGTAGGTGTGGATCATGCCTTGTTCAGTGGCAGATGGGGCTGACTGCAGGCCCGTCTTCAGAGGGCTGTTGCTGGGACAAGGGTATACAGAGTCTATAAAGAGTGAGACTGATACTAGGTTTGTGGATAGCATGGCTCCTGCTGGGTCCCTGGAAGGGTCCCCACTAGACCAGGCAGATCCACTTCCAGAATTTGCTAGGAATGGCTGGAGCCAGGCCATAGCCCACTTCAAGATGTGCTGTCTGACACATCAGCAGGTCTGCCTCCATTGGAATTAACAAGTATATCTCCAGGATCTTTGGGTGAATAGGATAGCTCCCAGATCATATCTGAGAGTTTCTGGAGTTGGGTCACAGGATACTTCAGAGTCGATAGGTAGGGCTAAAATCAGTGAGCTTGTTACCTAAAGAAAGAGAAGGCATTATTGCTCTTGAGTCTCCTGGAAATGATGCAGATGACAGGTCAAACAGAGTTGTAACTGAATCCAGGGGGGGAAGAAGTATTTATGGAGCTGTATAGCACAGTTATCCAAGTCTGTACCCCAACCAGTAACACTGAAGAAGCCGAAGTTGAATGGTTTTATGAAGACCTACAAGACCTTTTAGAACTAACACCCAAAAAAGATGTTTTTTTC
>SJYC01025990.1:0-14147 GCA_006408675.1 Madoqua kirkii
CTTTTTTTAGGGCTTTTATAAATAATTTTAACTATAGTCCCAAGACTATAAATAATAATTTGGTAACTCTTCATATCCCTAATCCTGAATTGCTATTGGAGCTCCAGATTCATACACAGTCTACATGACCTGTATACCTAAGTGTCTAACAAAGAATTGAAACCAAACTTCATCAAAACAGAACACTTGATTCCACCCTCTGTCCTGAATTTCCACTAGATTCCATCTTCTGTCTTTGATCTCCACCACTATTTTTCTCATTTAAGAATACAATATTGTAAAGTAATTAGCCTCCAATTAAAAAGCCTATTTATATTAAAAAAAGAGAAAACATCTCAGCCATGTATCCAGTTGCTCAAATCAAAATATAGAAGATTCTCTAGGAATACCTCAAGTATGATCAAAAACTTGTTCAGAGAAATTGAGGTTATAGGGGACTTTATTAAAGATTCAAAATTTGAAGGACAAAGTGAAAATTTCTAGGTACTGTATAGATACAGAATATGAGAATAAAATAGTGGAGGTACAGACAGAGAAATAAGATGAGTATGTGAGATAATAGGACTATATGAAATAAACAAAATTCTAGAAGTTCTGGTTTCTTGTGATAAATAACATTAATGGACACAGTGGTAGATGATTTACTAAACAGTCTGTGGTTATTTTCTTCTCTATATCCAGTTTTGTTTGAATATAACCCTGGGATTCCACTACTATTAATAATAAATTACTTATGGACTGTTTTTCAGATAGTTTTGTAACATTATGATTAAAGGCATTTTAAGAAAATGACAACATACATTGTTAAACCTAGGTTTCCACCTGTGACCTAACAGGATGCAACCACGTAGAGAGCCATATCAGCCCCAGTTGCCCCAGGTGACACTCCAGACAAGTGAGAAAACCCAGCTAAGCTCAGCAAGGTTAACTTTTTGATGTTCTTCATATGACAACAGACATTTCAGGTGGTCCATTTTTTTGAGACAAAAATGATCTCCCAACTTAGTAAGGACTGATGTGGAGATTTCTATAACTGTGAGTTAAAAAAAATGTTTTGTTTTAACCATTAAGTCTTATAAACATTAGTTTTACAATTTATGACCAATAAATGTACCATGGATATGGTCCTACCAACTCATGATGGACAGTGGTGATAAGATGTGAATGTCAGATGGTGAGAAAGGTGGATGGATGTCTTGGTCCTCCTTGGGTGTGGACATTTCTGTGGATGTCTTGACTCCTAAAGATGAAAATGAAAGAGCCTATAAAGGAATCTTACTCTGATCCATTCAGAGTTTACTCTTCATCCCTATTGGTGAAGATTAGGAGAACTTTAAGAAAACTTATTTTATGCAGATCTTAATACATTCAATGGAAAAGATTAGACCATTCTTATTTCTTTGGTGTTTAAAATAAACTCTCTTAAAGAAATGGTGCTGAAAATAAATGTACTTTGCTCCCTAAAACTGAAACTCCAATACTTTGGCCACCTGATGTGAAGAGCCAACTCATTGGGAAAGATTGAGGGCAAAAGAAGAAGGAGGAGACAGAGGATGAGATGGTTGGATGGCATCACTGACTCAATGAACTTGAGTTTGAGCAGACTCTGGGAGATAGTGAAAGGCAGGGAAGCCTGGCTTGCTGCAGTCCATGGGGTTGCAAAGAGTCAGACACAACTTAGCAAGTGAACAACAACAAATACCAGTTTTAATATAGAAAAATGGAAATACTGACTAGCTCAATATGTTAACTTTTTCATCTCTTCATGGACTGGAGGAAGAATATACTACACAGTATCACTTAAAATATATATGAGATTTGTACATAGTTTTGATCAGTGTATAAACACTTCTTGGACTTTTCTTTGGAATCTATAGCTCACACTTTCTCTCTTGTGTGGCTGAAAATGAAATTTGATATACAGAAGTCACACAAGAGAAGGAAGCCAAACCCCCGAGTCATCACCAGGAGGGGATCTAGGAGAGTCTTGTGACCTGGAAATAGGCATGAGATAAAAAATTTATTGTATTAAGGAAATGAAATAGTTGAGCAGTTTATTATAGCATCTAATGAGTGTTATGCTGTTTAATATTGATTGTTTAATATAGTCAAAGCTATGGTTTTTCAGTAGAAATGTATGCATGTGAGAGTTGGATCTTAAAAAGGCTGAGCTCCAAAGAATGGATGCTTTTGAACTGTGCTGTTGGAGGAGACTCTTGAGAGCCCCTTCGACTGCAAGGAGATCCATCCTCAAGGAAATCAGTCCTGAATATTCATTGGAAGGACTGATCCTGAAGCTCCAATACTTTGGCCACCTGATGTGAAGAGCTGACTCATTGGAAAAGAAGACCCTGATGCTTGGAAAGATTGAAAGCAGGAGAAGAAGCAGGTGAGAGAGGATGAGATGGTTGGATGGCATCACTGATTCAATGGACATGAGTTTAAGCAAGCTCTAGGATGGTGAAGGACAGGCAAGTCTGGCATGTTGCTATCTATGGGGTTGCAAAGAGTCCAACACAACTGAGTAACTGAACAACAACAACATCCCTATTTAATAGGGCAAAATATTTTACCTGACTCAAAATCTTTAAGTAGTACTGTTCTTGTATATCACTAGTTATTTCATATCCAAATATAATTTCTTTTTAAAATGTCCAGATTTTATATTAAAATAATTAATTTTTAAATTAAAAAATAATATGCTACATTAAAATAATGTGTTACATGGACATAACTATGCATGTTTATTTGCAATTTACTTCATTCTACTGTCTTTTTTAAAATATAAATTTATTTATTTTAATTGGAGGTTAATTACTTTAAAATATTGTATTGGTTTTGCCATACATCAACATGTATCTGCCACAGGTATACACGTGTTCCTCATCCTGAACCTCCTTCTTTCCTCCCTCCCCGTGCCATCCCTCTGGGTTGTCTCAGTGCACCAGCTCCAAGCATCCAGTATCATGCATTGAATGAGACAGCAAAAGAGACACAGATGTATAGAACATTCTACTGCCTTTTAAACATTTCTATTTGCATACAGTTGCTTTACAATATTGTGTTAGTTTCTACTGTACAGCAAAGTGAACTGCCCATACACATACGTATATTCCCTCTTTTTGGATTTCCTTCTCATTTAGGTCACTGCAGAGCATTTAGTAGAATTCCCTGTGGTATACCGTAGGTTTTCATTTATTACCTATTTTATGCATAGTATAAATAGTGTATCTATATTAATCTCAGTCTGCCAATTCATCCCACTCTCCTTTCCCCCTTAGTGTCTGTATGTTTGTTCTCTAAGATCACCTGCACCAAGTTTTTCAGATTTGACATATATGCATTAATATACTTTTCTGCCTTTTTCTCTGTATTATGTAACACAGTGTACAGGAAATGCAACCTGCATTGTTAAGGATGGAAGCTCATGTCTTGCTTTACCAGATTCCTATTCTCATTGTGTATAGTTGCCTTTTCATGAAGTAAGTGTGCTGCAGTTATAATTGCAAACTGAGTCTAATTATAGCTATGGTTTATAATTGGCATGCTTTCTTCCTGACTTGGAAAGTTAAAATCTATTGGGGAGGAATTTTGTACAGTTTTTTAGTGAAACTTACAAATCTGTCAGTGATACTGAAGAAACTATGAAAAATGACAACACAGGTTTAAGAATTTTTCTGAATGGCTTATACACTAGTGAAAATTTTCCTAGAGTTTTTAAGTACAGAAATACTAGACTGTGCTAAATAAAAATTAACTTTAGAACTGCTAAGCCTGAGTTCACCTCCTAGGATGCCAGTTTTAAAGAAAGACCCTTCTGCTCTGGAACATGTGTTATTTGTTGTAGGAACCTGTCATAGGAGCTAGCTTATATCTGCTCCTTCTTGCTTGCCCCCTCCTTGTGATGCCCCCCCCCCACAGTGATGCACCCATTAGTGATAGAATAAGAGGCAGCACCTAGGATGTGTTTTGGCCTAGAAGCTTCAAACAGAATCGAACCAGGTCTTTGATATCTAACTTTGTCTTTAAAAACACATAGATAAAGGGCATGGTGTTCGGGGTGGAGAGAAGGTGGGAAGAATGGAGACAGTAGCAGGGAAACATATACACTACCATATGCAAAATAGATAGCCAACAATTTGCTGTATGACTCAGGGCACTCAAACCAGGGCTCTGTAACAGCCTACAGAGGTTGGATGGGGTGGGAGGTGGGAGAGAGGTCCAACAGAGAGGGTATATACATATACCTATGGCTGACTTATGTTGATGTATGGCAGAAATCAACACAATATTGTAAAGCAATTTTATACAATTAAAATTATATATATCATATAAAAATAGAGATAGATAAAGGAACAAATAGCACAACAGGGGCATACTTAGACAAATTCTCAATATGGAATATTCTCAAGGTAACGTATCTCTCTCTTTAAGAGTCAAAGACACAAGAAAAGGAGAAATGATTTTTCTGGAGTAAAGTAGATTTGCATTTGATAACAACAACAGCAACAAACATTAACTCTAGAAGTGAAAACCAAAGAAAGAAGGGAAAGAGGAATTGGTGAAACTGAAACACGATACTCAGAAACTGCTCTTTGTCCATGATGACCTCTATTATGATAACTGGGGTTTGCATTCTCTAAGTATGAAGAAAGGATTTCACATCACGTTAAAACATTATTCTTGCTAACTTTAACTATGTATATTAAAATCAAAGGCAAAAATCTCAATTTTTTTCACAGAATTTTGAAAAATATTTAGGCATGAAACCGTTTTAACTATGGTATTTGTAATGGATGCATCTATCTACCTAGCTACCTACACATTTTCTTATATATTAGGCTTAAAATATACCAGTTTGTACAGTATAAACAAACAGACAAAATATGCATAGTTGAACAAATTTGCAAAAAATATGTCCTTTTAAACGTGTTTTCCCCTTTACAGATTGATATTGATCCTTGGCATGTCTTCATATATTCTCTGGGTCAAACTTCTTTTCCTGAAATGGATGTATAAATACAGACACAAATGCTCCTACCAAATACACTTTACCCTTACCATTTTCAGAGCCAGTGCTCCTGATTGCTTCAATGATCTTCAAGAGATTTGATAGTGCCAACATGACACTCTTACCAAAATACAACTATCCTGAAAGGACATAGTTTTTGAAACTCTAACCTTTTCCATCAAATTTTTACTGTCTTCAGATCAGCTTCTCAGCTACTTGACAGAAGGATTCATGTGATATTAAGAGAATTATGACACACAAAAATACAATGTGTGAGTGTTCTTAGATGAGGAAGTCAGGCCTTGGTGAAAATACACAGGAAGGCTGCTAGCTCTGGTGGCGCCAAACACTGGTAAAGCAATAGAGTCAGAGTTTTGATAAAATGCGTCTGTGAACACACTATATAGAACATTTAACAAACATGCATTTACAAGATAAAAGAGAAACAGAGGACCTTAGAAATAAATAAGAACGTATATGATTTCTCTAGGGTAGGAAACGTTACATGTACTCACATTTTTATAGACTGTTTCACTAACTACAGCTAGATGATTCTGTGAATCAAAAGAAATATTCAGGAAGAGGGCCAGAGCTTATGAAAATACATCAATTCTCTTGCCATATGCTGGGTATTTATTAATAATATTATATATAACAGAAACCCTTTCTCCTTTGCTACTTTTGCTTATTATTTCCATCTGTCAAATGGGGATTCTCCAGGGTCAGCTGGAGAAAATTACTTCAGCAAGAATGTTGTTTATAAACCTCAAGTTATATGTTGTATACTCTGAAAGAAAGTTCCTTAATCACATTGTAATTATGTTTTATTTATTCTGAGCTGTTAAGGCATAATGCTCTTATAAAAAATATTTTAATTTAAATATTAATTTATTGAAAAAATGCAAATTAGTAATTTCTAAAAGATCTACTTTAGGATAAGGTTCTTTTAGTTGAATAACATGGTTATATTTAAATTTATATAGTAGACAGTGAAGAATATGCTCATGGCTTTGACTGTTATAGCATTTTAAAACTTTTTTTTGACTCATAATTATGCTTTCCTAGTGAAGAGTAAAAAATTAAGGGAAACCTTAAAGAGACATTTGGTAATAAAAACAGCTATCAGTTGTTGTCCATTGCCACATCAATCACATGTCTTATTTTGCATATATTCTCGAATAAATTTAAGGAGAGTTTGTAACATTTCACCTCACTGTTAGTTTGATAGACCTGTCATAATTGTCTTACCACCTGCTCACTTGCTCTTTGTCAAAGGTCTCAGAAGTGATTTATAATTCTTAAGTGTAATTGGCTTTTGGCTTTTGTTAGTCAAATTGAATTTGATTTAAAGTAAAAGGTACTTACACATATATGTGTGAATATATTTGTATGTTCGTTTAAATTTTGATATCCTTTTATTAGTGTCTTAAATCTCTTCTACCTCAGATAATCAAGATTTGGTTTTTAAAACTCAAATAAAAAAATGTATCATATACATTTCCATGGGATGAAAAGACACAAAAAGCACGTTTATTTTGTTCAGGCTGTGATATGATTGTAAAAATATATATGATCATATGTGATATGATTATAATTATATCAGATGAAGATTTTATTTTATATTCACTAAGAAAGATAATTTGGCATTGTGAGCTTTATACTATACATCCTATAATTTACAAATCCAGTTTGCATTCAGATTAGAGCTTTGTGAAAAAAATAGTTTTTTATATGATGTATCTTTATAATTACTTTTTTCCTTCTCATTATTTCATTTCAAATATATCAGTTTGCAAATGACATGATAGTGTATTTAGAAAATCCCAACACCACCACCAAAAAACTAATAGCGCTCATCAATGAAACTGGTAAAGAAGCAAGATACAAAATTAATATACAGAAATCTGTTCCATTTCTATACACTAATAATGAAAATAATGAAATTATAATATTCTTTAGCATCATGCACAAAAATAAACTAAAAATAGATTAAAGAGCTAAATGATTGGATATTATAAAAGTCTTATAGGAAAACAGGCTGAAAACTCTTCTGACATAAATCACAGCAATATCATTTTTGATCCATCTCCTAGAGTAAGGGAAATAAAAAACAAAGCTAAACAAATGGGAACTAATTAAACTCAAAAGATTATTCATTTAAAACGTGATGTGAAGGTCACTCAGTCATGTCCGATTCTTTGCAACCCTCTTGACTGTACACAGTCCATGGAATTCTCCAGGCCAGAATATTGGAGTGGGTAGCCTTTCCCTTCTGCAGGGGATCTTCCTGACCTAGGGATTGAACCCAGGTCTCCCACACTAGGTGGATTCTTTACCAGCTGAGCCACAAGGGAAGCCCTTTTCACTCTGAAGAAGATCATAGACTAAATGAAAAGATAATCTTCAGAATGGGAGGAAATATTTGGAAACAATGTAACTGATAAGGGATTAATCTGCAAAATACACAAAGCTCATGCAGCTCAATATGAAAACAAAAATACCCAATCAAAAAATAGGCAGAAATCTAAATAGACATTTCTGTAAAGAAGACATACAGACGGCTGATAAGCACATGAAAAGATGTTCAGTATCATTAATTATTAGAGAAACGCAAGTCAAAATTATAATGAGGTATTACCTCACATCAGTCAGAATGGTCATCATTAAAATGTACCAGTAATAAATGCTAGAAAAGATGTGGAGAAAGGGACTCCTATTACACTGTCAGTGGAAATGTAACTTGTTACATCTACTTTGGAGAACAGTATGTATATTGCTAAAAAAACTAAAGATAGAGCTACCATATGTGTATCAATCCCATTCCTGGGCATATATCCAGAGAAAAAAAAATATTTTTAAAGGATACATGCACCCAAATATATACTGCAGCACTATTTATAATAGCCAAGATAGGGAAGCAACTTAAATTTACATAAACAGATATCCTATATTCCACCTATATGGAATAGAATATTGTTTAACCATAAAAAAGAATGAAATAATGTCATCTGCAGCAACATGGTTGGACCTAGACATTGTAATTGAGTGAAATGAATCAGAAAAAGGCAAATAATATATGATATTGCTTATATGAAAATCTTAAATGATACAAATGACCTTTTTTACAAAACAGAAAAAGACTCACAGACTTAGAAAACAAACATGGTTACTAAAGGGTAAAGGTCGGGTTTGGGGGAATAAATTGGGAGTTTGGGATTGATACATACTCACTAATATTTAAAATAGGTAACCATAAAGGACCTACTTACAGCACAGAGAACTCTGTTCAATGTTATGTAATAACCTAAATGGGAAAATAATTTGAAAGAGTAGATTCATGTATATGTATAACTGAATCATTTTGCTGTACCCTGAAACTAGCACAACATTATTGATCAACTATACTCCAATATAAAGTAAAAATTTTAAAAAACAATGATAAAAAAATCAATAGACTGAGATCTAGCCTAAGCAGAAAGAGAAGGGCAAATTAATCCAGAGTGGGCAGAAGAAAATGATTAATAATTGTTAGAGCAGATATCAATGAAATTGAAAACAAAAAATCAACAGGAAAAAATCAACAAAACCAACAAGCTGATTCTTTGGAAAGATTAATAAAATCAATAAGCCACTAGCAAGGCTAACTATGAAAAAAATTTGCAGTTAATATCAGAAATGAAAAAGCAAAAATCTCTATACATTCCATGGTCATTAAAAGTTAACCTAAGAACATTATAAACTTTAGCCCACAAATCTGAAAATTTAGATGAATCAATTCCTTGAAAGACACAATCTGTCAACACTTGTTGAAGAAAAGAACAATCTGTATAGGCCCATATCTATTAAAGAAATTGAATCAGTAACTAACTACTGAAACAGTCTCAAGTCCAAATTAATTCACTGGTGAATTTTACCAGACACTGAAGAAACAGGTTGCATTATAAATTCTAGCGATCTCACCAGTTCCAAATGCCTGTTTCCTTCTCCTCTGGCTGGGCTTCTGCTCTTGTATCTCTGTTATAAAACTGACTCCAGGCAGGGAGAGGTAGGTTTCAGCTAGTGTTCCCTTTTTCTCAAAGATGACTAGAGTGTGCTGTGCGGTGCACAATACCAGTAAACAGTTGTTTCATATATTTCATCAAGTTCTACTTCCTTATATTACCGGAGAGGAAATCAAACAAACTACTATGGTCCCTGGAGAAGAGAATGGCTACCCATTCCAGTATTTTTGCATGGAGAATCCCATGGACAGAGGCATGTTGACTAGAGTTCATGTGGTCGCAAAGAGTTGGCATGACTGAAAGACTAACACACACATACACACACACACTATACTGTGTTATGTCTGGGATCCCTTACCTTTATGCTCTCTAGGCTGATCATTTGTGTTATTTTGCTGTAATGTCCCTATTTCTGATCATCCTATACAATACCACACCTGTTTAGCCACTCCCAAACTCACTATTTTTCACATTGCTCATCTTAATATTTAAAAATGCACTCTATTGCAATCACCAGTACAGGTTCGATGCAGGATACAGGATGCTTGGGGCTGGTGCACTGGGATGACCCAGAGGGATGGTATGGGGAGGGTGGTGGGATAGGGGTTCAGGATGGGGAACACGTGTACACCCATGGCAGATTCATGTTGATGTATGGCAAAACCAATACAATATTGTAAAGTAATTAGCCTCCAATTATAATAAATTTATATATATATATATATATATATATATATATAAAGAATGTACTCTAGGGTGGAGATGAAAGGTATAGGGTATGGAATAGGACTGCCAGAGTCTGTGTGGCAGTTTCAGTATTTAATGGGTAATTTTGTTGTCATTCTTTGAGTCCTTGCTAACACTGTATACTTCAGTTTCATAATCTGCCTAATTAGAGATTATAATCATTGTACTTTTCACATTTCTATATGACAACTCCCAAAGAAGGGCAATGCCAAAGAATGTTCAAACTACCATACAGTTGCATTTGTTTCACATGCTAGCAAGGTAATGTTCAAAATTCTTCAAGCTAGGCTTTAGCAGTGCATGAACTAAAAACTTCCAGATATTCAAGCTGGATTTAGAAAAGGCAGAGGGATCAAACATAAATTACCAACATTTATGGGATCATAAAGCAAAGGAATTCCAGAAAAAAGATCTACTTCTGCTTCATTGACTAGGCTAAAGCTTTTGACTGTGTGGATTACAACGATTGGGGGAAATTCTTCAAGAGATGGACATATCAGATCACTTTATCTGCCTTCTGAAAAACCTGTATGCAGGTCAAAAGGCAACATTTGGAATCATACATGGATCAACTGGTTCAAAACTGGGAAAACAGTACATTAAGGCTGCATATTTTCACACTGTTTATTTAACTCACATGCAAAGTACCTCATGTGAAATACCAGGCTGGATGAGGCACAAGTTAGAATCAAGATGTCCAGGAAAAATATCAACAACCTCAGATATGCAGGTGATACCAGTCTAATGATAGAAATAAAAAAGGAACTTAAGAGCCTTTTGATGAGGATGAAAAGAGGAGTAAGAAAGCTGGCTTAAAACTGAACATTTGAAAAACTAAAATCATCCAGTCACATTACTTCATGGTAAATAGAGAAAAAGTAGAAGCACTTTTATTTTCTTGGGCTCCAAAATCACTGCTGATGGCAACTGCAGCCATGAAATTAGAGAACATTTAACTCCTTGAAAAGAAAGCTACGACAAACCCACACAACATGCTAAAATGTAAAGAGATCACTTTGCCAAAAAGGTCCATATAGTCAAGACTATGTTTTTTTCAGTAGTCATGTACAGATTTGAGAGTTAGATCACCAGTTCAATTCTGTTGCTCAGTCATGTCTGACTCTTTGCAACCCTATGAATTGCAGCACGCTAGGCCTCCCTGTCCATCACCAACTTCCAGAATTCACTCAGACTCATGTCCATCCAGTCTGGGATGCCGTCCAGCCTTATCCTCTGGCATCCCCTTTTCTTCCTACCTCTAATCCTTCCCAGGATCAGAGTCTTTTCCAGTGAGTCAACTCTTCACATGAGGTGGCCAATGTCCTGGAGTTTCAGCTTTAGCATCATTTCTTCCAAAGAAATCTCAGGGTTGATCTCCTTCAGAATGGACTGGTTGGATCTCCTTGAAGTCCAAGGGACTCTCAAGAGTCTTCTCCAGCACCACAGTTCAAATGCATCAGTTCTTCAGCACTCAGCTTTCTTCATAGTCCAACTCTCAAATCCATACATGGCCACTGGAAAAACCATAGCCTTGACAAGATGGACCTTTGTTGGCAAAGTAATATCTCTGCTTTTCAGCATGCTATCTAGGTTGGTCATAACTTTTCTTCCAAGGACTAAACGTCTTTTAATTTCATGGCTGCAGTCACCATCTACAGTGATTTTGGAGCCCCCTAAAATAAAGTCTGACACTGTTTTGACTGTTTCCTCATATATTTCCCATGAAGTGATGGGACCAGATATTAGTTTATGATAGTTAGATCACATGAACTAGATAAAGTTAGTTAGCTCTAATTTTATGATAGTTAGATCATAAAGAAGGCTAATTGCTGAAGAATTGATGCTTTCCAAGTACGGTGCTGGCCAAGACTCTTGAAAATCCTTTGGATTGAAAGGAGATCAAAGGAAATCAACCTTGAATATTTATTGGAAGTACTGATGCTGAAGCTAAAGCTCCAGTACTTTGGTCACCCAATGCAAAGAGTCGAGTTGACTCATTGGGAAAGA
Organism: Madoqua kirkii; assembly: GCA_006408675.1. Taxonomy (NCBI): domain Eukaryota; kingdom Metazoa; phylum Chordata; class Mammalia; order Artiodactyla; family Bovidae; genus Madoqua; species Madoqua kirkii. The sequence goes on from SJYC01025990.1 coordinate 11,767, forward strand.
CCCTGATACTGGGAAAGATTGAGGGAGACTGTTTCCTCATATATTTCCCATGAAGTGATGGGACCAGATATTAGTTTATGATAGTTAGATCACATGAACTAGATAAAGTTAGTTAGCTCTAATTTTATGATAGTTAGATCATAAAGAAGGCTAATTGCTGAAGAATTGATGCTTTCCAAGTACGGTGCTGGCCAAGACTCTTGAAAATCCTTTGGATTGAAAGGAGATCAAAGGAAATCAACCTTGAATATTTATTGGAAGTACTGATGCTGAAGCTAAAGCTCCAGTACTTTGGTCACCCAATGCAAAGAGTCGAGTTGACTCATTGGGAAAGACCCTGATACTGGGAAAGATTGAGGGCAGGAGAAGGGGATGATAGAGGAAGAGATGATTGAACAGCATCACCGACTCAATGAATATGAGTCTAAGGAAACTCTGGGAGATAGTGAAGGACAGGAAATCCTGGTGTGCTGCAGTCCTTGGGTGCCAAAGAGACTTGACTTAGTGACTAAAAAAACAACAAATATGACAACTGGGGACATACCTATTAAGTATGTTATAACCAGAATCTAATAATATAGTGCTTTGAACACAATAGGAAATGAGAAATGTTTCTAAGTGAACTCATGAGTGTGTTTGAACAAATTTATCATTATATAATCTGTTGAACATTTGAGTGATTTCTACTTTTTGGTTATTGTACACAAAACTGATTTTTGTGGATATGTTTTATTTATCCTGGAAATGAAATTGTTTATCTGAAATGAAATTGCTGTATCTGTTTTCACAAAGTGGAATTAATTCTCAAAGTGGAATTAATTTTTAACACTTCTATCAGAAATATGAGTCTTTTACTTGTTTTCCATCATTGCTAACCTTTGGTGCTCCCATAATTTTGTTAGTCTAGGTAATTTAGCATATTTTTCAAATGGTATTAATGTACATATCCTTGAGCACTGAAACTTGGGGATGTTTTCATGTGATCTGTGGCCGTACACAAAGTGGAATTAATTCTCAAAGTGGAATTAATTTTTAACACTTCTATCAGAAATATGAGTCTTTTACTTGTTTTCCATCATTGCTAACCTTTGGTGCTCCCATAATTTTGTTAGTCTAGGTAATTTAGCATATTTTTCAAATGGTATTAATGTACATATCCTTGAGCACTGAAACTTGGGGATGTTTTCATGTGATCTGTGGCCGTTGATGCATATTCTTTGGTGACTATTCAAATATAACATGTGTGTCTATTCAAAAAGGAGAGATGACAAAATCAAGGATGCTGAGATAGCAAAGAGGAGATATCACCATTTATTTGTTTGCTTGTTTGTTTGTTTGTTTAAATACCTGTCTGAAAAATTATGGAAAATTATTTCTGTACCTTCTCCCCCTTCCCCACTATTTTACTACTTTGGTTTATTATTTTAACCAATAGTGTTTTTCTTCTTTACAATGTTTATAACTAAATAAGTGGTGCCTAAAAGGTGTCTTTTACAAGTAAGGCTAATGCAGGCTGCTAGTGCTGCTGCTGCTGTCATTTCAGCTGTGTCTGACTCTGTGCGACACCATAGATGGCAGTCCATCAGGCTCCCCAGTCCCTGGGATTTTCCAGGCAAGAACACTGGAGTGGGTTGCTATTTTCTTCTCCAATTCATGAAAGTGAAAAGTCAAAGTGAAGTTGCTCAGTCATGTCCAACTCTTCCTGAACCCATGGACTGCAGCCTACCAGGCTCCTCCATCCATGGAATTTTCCAGGCAAGGGTACTGGAGTGAGGTGCCATTGATTGAGTAGTTCCTTCAATGTTTATTTTAAAATAAGATGGTGATTGCAGCCATGAAATTAAAAGACGCTTACTCCTTTGAAGGAAAGTTATGACCAACCTAGATAGCATATTGAAAAGCAGAGACATTACTTTACCAACAAAGGTCCGTCTTGTCAAGGCTATGGTTTTTCCGGTGGTCATGTGTGGATGTGAGTTGGACTGTGAAGAAAGCTGAGCACCAAAGAATTGATGCTTTTGAACTGTGGTGTTGGAGAAGACTCATGAGAGTCCCTTGGACTGCAAGGAGATCCAACCAGTCCATTCTGAAGGAGATCAGCCCTGGGATTTCCTTGGAAGGAATGATGTTAAAGCTGAAACTCCAGTACTTTGGCCACCTCATGAGAAGTGTTGACTCATTGGAAAAGTCTCTGATGCCTGGAGGGATTGGGGGCAGGAGGAGAAGGGGACGACAGAGGATGAGATGGCTGAATGGCATCACCAACTCGATGGATGTGGGTTTAGGTGAATTCTGGGAGTTGGTGATGGACAGGGAGGTTTGGCGTGATGCACTTCATGAGGTTGCAGAGTGGACACGACTGAGCAACTGAATTGAACTGA
>SJYC01025993.1:0-12234 GCA_006408675.1 Madoqua kirkii
TATCTTTTCTTTTCTCCTTTGCTTTTTGCTTCTCTTCTTTTCACAGCTATTTGTAAGGCCTCCCCAGAGAGCCATTTTGCTTTTTTGCATTTCTTTTCCATGGGGATGGTCTTGATCCCTATCTCCCGTACAATGTCACCAACCTCATTCCATACTTCATCAGGCACTCTATCTATCAGATCTAGGCCCTTAAATCTATTTCTCACTTCCACTGTATAATCATAAGCGATTTGATTTAGGTCATGCCTGAATGGTCTAGTGGTTTTCCCTACTTTCTTCAATTTGAGTCTGAATTTGGTAATAAGGAGTTCATGACCTGAGCCGCAGTCAGCTCCTGGTCTTGTTTTTGTTGACAGTATAGAGCTTCTGCATTTTTGGGTGCAAAGAATATAATCATTCTCATTTTGGTGTTGACCATCTGGTGACGTCCATATGTAGAGTCTTCTCTTGTGTTGTTGGAAGAGGGTGTTTGCTATGACCAGTGCATTTTCTTGGCAAAACTCTATTAGTCTTTGCCCTGCTTCATTCCACATTCCAAGGCCAAATTTGCCTGTTACTCCAGGTGTTTCTTCACTTCCTACTTTTGCATTCCAGTCCCCTATAATGAAAAGGACATCTTTTTTTGGGTGTTAGTTCTAAAAGTTCTTGTAAGTCTTCATAAAACCGTTCAACTTCAGCTTCTTCAGCGTTACTGGTTGGGGCATAGACTTGGATAACTGTGATATTGATTGGTTTGCCTTGGAGACGAACAGAGATCATTCTGTCATTTTTGAGATTGCATCCAGGTACTGCATACCTCATTTTACAGATGAGGAAACAGAGGCAGAGAGGAGCTAAATAACTTGCCTGAGGTCATGTAGTAGCAAAGCTGGTATATGAGCCCTGGCTTTAAAGTTCATGCTCTGAAACAAGCAGTCACTCTGCTTGTCTGCCTCTATATAGACTACCTCATTGTTTTAAACATCTGAAAGGTCTCCTGTTACATGTATAAACTGACATTTATTTCTCCATATTCCTACCAATAGTCAGTTGGATTGTTTCCTATTTGTTTGTTTATTCATGTATTTGAATGAAAGATATGCTGTAATAGATATCTCTATTTCTTTGATCACTTTTACAAATATATCTTTTATTTATTTTTTCACTGTTATAATAACTTTAATTTATCTTGCATTTTACAGAAGTCTATGAACGATTTTAAAAAAAGCACTGCCTTACCACAGCATGTTTCTCTGACAGTTGTTAAAGTAGGCAGTGAGTATGTCAACAGCTTCAGCAACGGCATCTTGCAAGAATTTCAGACCAACCAGCCACATGCCAAAGAACCTGGCAGCTTTTCTATCTTGTTTTTAATACAGTGGTATATCCACTCTGATGGTAAACCTGTCCAGCCAAGTCTCCACAACACACTTTGCAAAATCAGTGGTGATTAGCAAATTAGTTAGCTTTGGCACGGAGCTGTGCTCGCTTGCCTGTGACAGCCTGAAAGCCAGTTTTGATGCTGGCAACAGAGCATCAAGAATGACAGGTTTCGCACTGTAAGAAACAGAGTCGGGTGTCCTTTTGCAGGATTGTGTCTGGTGATCGGCACATGTGACAGGTGACGTATTCCTTGATATATCTTCTCAAAACATTTTCTATCTGTTTCTGTTGGAATCTTCCTTTAATTACAAGTTGATTATTACCATCTATAGAACCACTTGTACCCAATTCAGCCAATAAAAATGCAAGGAGATGTTTAGACACTGTAAGAAACAGAGTCGGGTGTCCTTTTGCAGGATTGTGTCTGGTGATCGGCACATGTGACAGGTGACGTATTCCTTGATATATCTTCTCAAAACATTTTCTATCTGTTTCTGTTGGAATCTTCCTTTAATTACAAGTTGATTATTACCATCTATAGAACCACTTGTACCCAATTCAGCCAATAAAAATGCAAGGAGATGTTTAGGCTGACCTTGTAATAGTTTACAGATATCTGTAAAGTTGACAAAAAAGGTTTTCTTGGTTCCTACTCGGGCGACCTATGGTGGTTTCATGACAAATTTCCTTTTCTCTCCAGCTACCATATCTGGATTCTTTTCCCTCATGATGTTGAACACTTGATTCAGTAGCTCTTCATATGTGTAGTCTCTTTCTGAGCCTGCCCAAGCAGGGCCTGTCTGGTTACTGAATGAGATACCATCATCGTTTTTGCTGTCTTCATCTTCTAAAGCTTCATCTTTCTCTAGTATTTCATTTTCATCAGGGAACTTGACAACCTTCTTTTTCTTCTTTTTATTGCCAAGCATAAGGTCAAGATCTTCCTCTGGTTCGGCTGGTTCCTGAACATCACTTTCAATCTTAAGGTCCTTTATACCTTCTTCAGCTTCATCAATATCAAATATCTTTTTTGATTTTTTCTTCTTTTTCTTCTGATTAAAGAAATTCAAATCATCTAGATCATCAGAAGCATCTTTTTTCCTACTGTCTTCCTCATCAGCTTCTACCTCTTTGTCCTCAGTTGGCTCTGGCTCCACTTCTTTTGTTTCTGAGGGCTGGGTTTCTTCTGTCTGGGCATCCCCTTCCTCACCCAACATAAAAGGCTTCTTCTTCTTTTTCTTCTTGCTCATAGTAGAAGAAAAAATCATCTAGTCCCCGGACATGGCTGCGGCTCGATTGGGCTTGACGGAAAGTCTGGCGGGTCAGCCCCAGGCCCGGCTTCAGCGATGCTCCTGCCAACACTTCTCCCACCACCGCACTAGGCTCTTGCATCAGCGAAAGGCAACGACACCCCGCCCTCTCCTCCCAAGCGTTATAAATCCAAATATATCTCTTAAATAACTCTTAGCAATAGAGTTGCTGGACTAAAGAATACTTGTATTTAAAAATTTGATATGTGACCAGTTTTTCTCCAAAGAGATCATACCAATAGAATGGAAGTTTCTGTCAAAATTGCCCCAAAATGGAATGGGAATGTTTTGGGGAAAGATGGCAAATTGAACACATATTTCTAGTTCTTTCTTCCTTCCCAAACCACTAAAGGTAAAAAAAATGCTTTTTATGTTTTTTTTAAGGTACAGACCAACAAACATGAGGGAATTAGAGAAGGAGTCCAGACGAAAATATCTTAAAGGTGGAAAGCATGTGGAAAAGTGGTAACCAACTTAGCAGACCTAGGAAGGGTGAATCCTAGGCTGGAAGTGGGGAAAGTTGATCTAAATTCCAGAATTCCCCAAAGACTTTGGAATTGGCATCAGGTGTTTATGGACCTAGAGTGAAGGGGGAAGCATACAATTAGCTGACTGATGCTATGAGGTAGTTAGGAGTCCTGGACCCTTCTAACAGTTCAATGATGCTAGATCCCATCTCCCCTCCAACCTTAACAGGAGCCTGGAGTCTATTTTTTTCCTTTGCAGAGGGTAAAACAGTCTTTGGACTGAGGACTCAAGCATAGTTGAGGGCAATGGCAGAGACAGTGGCCCCAAACACCCCTCAGATCTTAGAATTTTATCAGCTAGGACTCTAACTTTCAAACAGAAATATAGAAAAGTGTGCTCTGGCATATCTGGCCAACTCAAGAAGAAATACTTGATGTTTCTTATGTTTAATAAAAACCCAGATAGATTAAAGTGAAACCCAAATTGGGCAAAGCTCATTCACAGGCCAGAGCTTCTAGTCAGTTTTTAAATTCCTATTTGATATAAGCAGACAGTCAAGGAACACCAGACTTCAGAGAACAGCCTCACATGAGAGATAGAGACCAAAAAGTCAAACAAACAACTGGAAACAGCTAATTCATAGAGGGAAAAAAAGAGGTTGTGCAAGAAAAAACTTCAAGGTTAAAAAATTAACCAGAAAATAAAAATAGGATACTAGAAAGAGTAAATTATAGAATTCAAAAAGCTCTTAGAAATTGATAAAATAACATAAAAATGAATATTTCAATAGAAGGCTTGGAGGAAAATGTTGAAAAAACATCTCAGAAATTAGAATACAAAGAAATGAGTAAAAAACACGGGAGAAAAGTAAAGATAAAGTAATTAGAGGATCAATCCAGAAAGTGCAGTTTCTGAGTGAGTGGCCAAAAGAGGGAACAGAACAAACCAAGGAGAGGAAACAAAATATATTTCCCAGAACTAAACGGCATGAGTTTCCTGACTAAAATTCTCTATTGAGTGCCTAGTGCCACAGTGCAAGAAAACAGACCCACACCCAAGGCAGAGCATTGTGAAACTTCTCAGTGTCCATCACTCAAGAAAAGGAGACAATCTTAAAAGCTTCAGGGGAGATAAACAGGTCATATACAAAGAACAGCTATCAGAATGACTCTAGACTTCTCTATAGCAACGCTGGTATACAATTTAGAATCAGGTGTGAGGTATAATCAAGATATATTTTAGTCTTGAAAACACTCAAAAATTTTACCTCCCACACAACCTTTCTAAAGAAGCTACTGTGGAATGAGCACCTCTGAAACAATGGAGAAAACCAGCAGCTAAGAGAGAGACAGGACATACAGGAAATAGGAGAAAGATGAAGGGACTCTCCAGGTGATGGTAAAGGAAGTTCTCAGATGCCAAGTGTGCAACTATGCATGTGAGTGTCTTGAGAGGAAATTTAGACATGTGACTGAAAATTGAGGGCTTGAATTACAGATAAATACATAAGAAATTAAGCAAAGACAAAAGATGAGTCTTTTTATTCATTCCAGAGGAATGAATGAAATACAAAGATGTGTAAGAAAGGAAGAATAATCATAGCTTAACTCCTGCCTCAACTCTGAATAGTGTTTAGTTATAGTAAAATGTGTTAGTCATTCAATTGTGCCCGACTCTTTGTGACCTCATGGAATGCAGCCCACCAGGCTCTTCTGTCCATGGGATTGTCCAGCCAAGGATACTGGAGTAGTTTGCCATTTCCTTCTCCAGGAGATCTTCCTGACATAGGAATTGAACCTTGGTCTCCTGCATTGCAGGCAGATTCTTTATGACTGAGATACCAGGGAAGAGCTAGTTATAGTAATTTAAGACTACATGCTGATCTAACCACAAGCACCACATAAAGTATATTGGGGACTTCCCTGGTGGTCCAGTGGTTAAGAATCCGCCTGCCAATGCAGAGGACACAGTTTGGATTCCTGGTCCAGGAAGAATCCACCTGCCATGGGGCAACTAGGCCCCTGTGCCCCAGCTACTGGGCCCATGCTCTAGAGCCTGCATGCTGCCACAAGCGAGGCCACCGCAGTGGGAAGCCTGCACACATCAACTTGAGAGTAGCCCTCCAAATTTTCTAAAAGAATTACCTTTAGAAAACTGAAAGTAGATATCTCTAGTGAGGAGTTTCTGTTTTTCCTTAGCAGATCTTGTTGAACTCCTTAAATTATGTGCATGTATAACTTTGATTAAAAAAATTTTTTTTTTGATGTGTTGCCTCTGGTGTGTTCTTTTCTCTCTGACTTAGAGTACTTCTTAGGAGGATGATGTAAAGATGACCCAAGCATCTTGATCGGATGAAATGCCTTTAGATTTGCTTCCAGACCTGGAGTTTGATGAACTAATGATTTTCTAATGTGACCATCTGTTTACCAGAGTAGTTTATTTCCCATTGAACTGCCGAAAAGTTCTTCCTTAAACTGAAATATAGCTTTGTATAATCTCTACTGTCAGATATAGTTTCACTACTTGGGGCACAAAGAACAAATCCCATCCCTTTTCTTTACCAGCCCCCTTGAAACATGATTAAACTATCATCATTGACAAAATATCCCTATTTCCCACACCTACTTGCATGCTTTTTGGTCTTCTCATATCCTGTTCAACTTCCTGTGATTACATTCTACCTCTAAAGACTGTGTGTGTGTTTTCAGAACAGAATATTCCCATTGTGGCCTGTTTATTATAAAATGTTTCAACACTATACGGACCACAAAATACCTCCTCCTTGGATTAGTGGTTAAGAGTAGACCTCATCTATAAAATGGGGACAATGTCAGCATCTTCCTCATGTGAAAATTAAACAACATAAAATGTATGGCCAGCACTTAGAACAAAGCTGACACAAAGTAAGTGTTAAATGAATGTTAGCTATTAACTTTCCCCCTAGAATTGTTCTGTTAATGTAGCCCAAGACACCCATTAACAGAGTAATCAGTCAAGCAACAAATATTTACTGAGTTCCTATTCTGTGCTAGATGCTGGAAATGAGAATGCGACCATCTTCTTATCTGGAGGAGTCAGTAGTCCCTCACCATGTTGATTTATTATATTAACTAAGAACTAAAATCCTTTACGTTTGTTTTATCTTTTCATTCTGAAAAAAGTGTACTTAAATTTTTTAATCAAAGTTATATATGCCCATATAAAAAATTAAATAGAATTGACAAATTTATAACAAAACAGTGGTTCCTTTACATCAGTCCTTACACTCCTCCAGGGCCTCTTTCCAGAGGCAACCAGTTGTCGTTTTTTTAGCCATTTCTTCTGGAATACACATCTTGGTGCCTCCAAATAATATGCCTGAATTATACTGTCTTAAAATGTAACTCGTAGACATTTTCCGTCGCCTATTGTGGTAAGAGTTGGGTAAGCATCCAGCTCTCTTAATACCCCATTCCTCTCTGTACCTGTGCCCCTGTGCTTCTAAGATAATACACCTAGCTTAAATCAACTTATGTACTCACATCACTTGTTAAGGAAATACAATTCACAGTTGAGCATTGTGGACTCTGGTTGTTTCTTTTCGCCTTATTTTTCCTGAAATTAAGAGTTGCCTTTCCTCCCATTTGTGTAATTTTCTTTGTACAACCTTCTGATAGACACACCTTCTGATAGACACAGGTCAGCCACCGTTAGGTAACCTCCCAATGTCTGTCTTTCTCTTGAATAGAGCCTTTCCACTCCTCCAGCCTTGTCCTGGGGTAAGAGCTCTACACTGTCGCAGAGCTGTCACCCTGGGACTTCCCTTCACCATCAATCTTGGAATTCCCTATTTTTCTCCTGAGTTGGATTTCTTATCTCTTCCTCTTTCTTGGTTTACTCTTTTGTTTTGATGGAGAACATCCTCTTGGAGTCAAGCAAAAAAAGGGTCTTTTCTTTGTTCCAGTGTTGTGAAATTTCACAGTAATGTTCCTGGCCATAAGCCTATTTTATCCATTATACTGGGCCCTCAGTGGTCCTTTCAGGAAATCTGGAAGCTCATATCTTCTGAGAAATTTTCTTAAATTATTTTATGGATGATTTCCTCCCCTTGGTTTTCTGTTCCCTCTTTCTGAAACAGTTGTTAATCAGATTTCCTTCTTTTGAGTTTTTCATTATTACCATTAATGTTAATTAATTTCTAATGCTTCTGTTTTTTGGCAAACTAAATGTTCCTTTTCAAGGTTCTTATTCTTGTTTTAAGAGTGTAACATTGTCACTTATTTAATAATACTTTAAAGTTTATTTTAATTTCTGTATATATATTTTCTTCCAAATTGCTTTTATCTAATTGTTTTGTTCTTTGCTTTTCTTATTCTAGGCCTTCCTTAGATATATGGTAACCCTTGGATGTCCACTCAAGATTAGTGAACCAAAAAGCTAATTGGAAGCTCTGAGTTTAAAGTCAACAGGGCTTGTTGACTTTGAGATTCCTACTATGTGATCTGGAAGCACTATTTTAGGAAGCCTGTGATTAACTTTTGTCTGGATATTTGGGGGACTGGTCATACCCTCCAGAAAAACTCTTCTTACCTCCTCCAAGATTACAAGTATGCTGCCCGTGTCCTGGTACCCCATTGAGGAAATAGGGCTGGGGAAGGAAAGCTGGGAGTTAGACAGCATTTTAGGATCACCAAATGCCCTAGTTTCTGGTACTGTTCCCAAACCTACAACCAGGCCAGTTGACCTCCAAGCCAGAGTTTCTTCAAAGAATAAACATTCTATCTTCCAGGGCTGTGGAAGAGCAAGGTGTAGACCCAGTGGTATAGAGCAGGAAAGGCTTGTGTGTGTGTTGTGTGTGTTTAGTTGCTAAATCGTATTTGACTCTCTTTTTCTTAAATCATGGACTGTAGCCTGCCAGGTTCCCCTGTCCATGGGATTCTCCAGGCAAGAATACTGGAATGGATTGCCATTTCCTTCTCCATGGGATCTTCCCGACCCAGGGATCAAACCTATGTCTCCTGCATTGCAGGTGGATTCTTTACCACTGAGCCACCAGGGAGGGTTTAGAAGGCTCTAATTGCTTCTCAAATGGCCTCCACTCATCTCTTCTTAGGTCTGATTGCTTTGCTGTAACCCCCAATTTATGAAGTCTCTGGGATTGCTAGTTCTCAAGCCTTTTGAGGATTCTGCACTGTAAATTCCATTGGTTTTCAGGTTTGGTTTTGTTTTTTGTTTCAAATTATTATAGATTTAGAACTCAACATTTTATGATGTGCTCTATTACTTCAGTACTAACTACATAAGAGCTACATTTTTTGTCAGGATGATACTCTTTACTCTCCCCTCCTTCCCTTTTGCCCTTCTTTCTCATCTGCCTCTCTTTCTCTGTTTTCTTTATTTCCCCTTTCTGGATATTAACCCTTTGGGATCGATCCTCTGTTTTTTTAAAGAAAACTTTTTTTTTTCTCTAGTCAATTTCTTTTTCTTTTTCCCTGTTCTTTCTGGGAGATTTATTCATCTTTATTATTTAACCCTTCCATGGAGCTTTTCATCTCTGCTATCATATTTAGAATTCCTAAGAGCTCCCTTTAAAAAAAAAATAGTATCTTGTTAAATGAATATATCTTTTATCTTGCTAAGGAAGTTGATATTAGCTTAAAACCTTCTTTTTTTGTACTCCTTGTAATTTTATTTCCCCCGAATTTCTTCTTCCTGTTAGTTTGTTTTAATCTGTTTCTTTCAAAGGTGTGGCTCTTCTCAAATGTCTCGGTCACTTATTTTTAGGGGAGGCACTGCAACACTGACTGGAAGTTTTGTGTAGGTAGGGTTTATCAGCTGGCAGGAAGAGAGATCTGGCAGGACTCTCAGTTTTTCCATTGGAGGACCTGTAAACGTCAGTGTGTGCAGGAGTGGAGGCAGATTTCTCTTGGGATATTCCGTTTCCCCAGGGAGGAGTTGTCCAATCTGTTGCCTGGAGGATGTAAACTTGCCTTGCAAGTATTCTGATAGCTGAACCATTGGAAAGGGTTGGTCCAAGAGGCGCTGTCGGGGAGAGCGTGCGTGTGTACCTGCACGAGTACCTCATCATCCATTGTAACCTTCTCACTTAATCTCCTCGCTTCTGTTGGCATTTCATTCTGCCCACACCTGTGGCTCAAGTCCCATGGGAGGCAGATTCCTTTGGCTGCTTAGGGGTTTTTTCCTTAATCTTTTTTTTTTGTAATGCTATTTTAATGGGTTTTGGAAGAATAAACAGAAGAACTGGAATATACGTTCCACTTTTATATTTATTCTCACCTGCCCTGACTGAGTCATGTCTTCTCCCTAAAGTTGTTTCTGGAATTGTTTACGAGGAACCCTACTCCCTTGAATCTTGTTTAATCCAAAAGGGCACCCTGGGGTTTTAACTCTGCCATTTACTATAAGAGTGGGGAGTACTTGGCTGTTGGGCTAGGCTCCCTTCTGCGGGGTAGCTATGGGCAAGAGAAAGCAGACTGCTATGAGGAACAAGCGTGCATGCCACATGTGCGCTTAGGCACTAACGATGTGGTGGCACCCGATCTGATGTGTATGTTGAACGCACGCAGCAGGCGCTCACCTTTCACATGGGGCTCCCGGCACTGTTTGTGCACCTCTCAGAAGCTGTGGCAGGGCCCTTGTTGTGTGCTTCACTCTGCAGTTGCTCCCAGAGATTGCCAGTTGCTCCCTCATCCTGGAGCAGGGTTTATTAAGAAAGCTTGGGTAGTGCAACTTTTCCTTTTTAAATTCTTGCATACAGCTGATGCTCTAACAACAGGTCACAACCTATTAATAATGAATATAGAACAGACAGTAGTAAATCTGACAGTTCAAACTGGGCAAAGCCATTGCTTTTGGGATGGAAATAGAATTCTATTTAAAAAGCTTAAAAACACACAATCAAAAAACTAAAAGAACAGATGGCTTCCAGGCTCTATTTGGACATTTTGGAACTTAATGACTAACTACATTGAAAAGTCTTTCCTACCTAGTCACCAAGCAAGGAATACCCATACAATGGTTCTGTATTAGCCTACCTTTGAGTTACACCACAATTTTGCAAGTAATGAAACTACTTTAGAAGACTGCTCTATAAATCACATTAAAGCATAAAGAAGGTTTTCACTAATTCAGACTGGCCATCATCTTGTTAGTTTGAAGTGATCCATATTATCAAGGAGATGCTAAGGTTTTCTTTTGAGTAACACATGGAGCCTTAATGGAGCATGAGGAATTTGTTTCCTATTACCGTCAAGGGTATTTCGAGGTGGGGCAGGACTAGCATTCTGGTTAAAGTTGGCATTGAGTCCTCGGCTGTCTTCCGCATCTCATTTGGGTACCCACCACTCTCCATCGACAGGACGGGAGGAAATGAAACACTACTTGTCATGACCTTAGGTGTATTTAGAAACGTCTTCTGAGAGAATGGCTTTCAACTGGGAGTAGAATGCTTGTGACCCAGAAGTTGTGTAGGTGGAATGTGGAATTTTTATAACAGTTCCTAAGAAGCCAGCATATTTTTACCCTATGATTATATGCAAACATGCTAGGCATTATTATTAACTTTGTAAATGTTCAGTGGATTTTTTTTTAACTTGTGTCAATGACATTTATAGAATTCATTTTCAATGTTTTATTTATCTGTGTTGTGGTTTAGCCTTAAGGTAGTGTTGCATTGCAAAATTTAACTACTATGACATAATCATTTGCTAATATGTTTTCTAGACATAGAATAAAATTTACTCTCAATAATAGTATGAGGTGAGGTGAGGTCAAGTCACTCAGTTGTCTCCGACTCTTTGTGACCCCATAAATTGTAGCCTACCAGGCTCCTCCCTCCATGGGATTTTCCAGGCAAGAGTACTGGAGTGGGTTGCCATTTCCTTCTCCAGAGGATCTTCCCAACCCAGGGATCAAATCCGAGTCTTCCACCTTGTAGGCAGACGCTTTACCATCTGAGCATAGCAATGATTAATGTCCTTTAAACATTTACCTTTTAAATAAAGGTAAGAGAAACATCAGAATGCATGTTAATATGTAATTTCTTCTCAAAAGAAGTGAATCTTTAACCACAGTGAGACAGAGTTACTTTGTGGAAATATTGGTGAGATGTAAGGTACAAAAATATTGAGTTCCACTTCTAAGTGACTGAGCAAAATAGGATACAGGTCTCACTCACAACTGCCTGAGGTTCAGCTTTCAGAGCTTCCCTAGCTGTGGATGTCTGTGGTGGCACTGGAGAGGATCAAGTAAAGCAGCAAGGATCCTATAGTCTGGAAAATGCTGTGCTTATTTATTTTTCTTTTTGTAACCATTTATCATGGAAAATTTCAGGCATACACAAAAACAGAGAGACTCCTATAACAAACCACCATTGAAAAAAATTTATTTTTAACCTAATGTCTTTGACCTCGTTTTGGAAAAAACAGAGTGGTAAATATAGGAAGTTCGTCCAAGCCTGGAGGAAACTAAAAACCATGGCAAGGACAGACATATTTCCTTAGCTACACAGGTCTACTCCTTCTCCAATGAATACCAGCATAATTTAAGTGTCATTTTTAACAATGAAAACACTTTCTGAATTTTTGACAGTAACATATTTCTTAGGACTCACATGGATTTGATAGGGTTCAGGGCAGGCTCATGGGAACAGATCTGAGTATCTGTCCAAGGTCAGGTACAAATAGAATCAATAGTAATAGAAGCAGCAGGAGAGACAAGTGCTGAAGAGGCACTATCACAAGACCACACTGGCCTGAAGAAAGCTATCAGATGAGGGACAGGCTTGATTCATGGGCTTTAAAAATGCAGGTGACCTCTGGTGCCAGAAAGCAGGTTGTGCCTCTAAATCCCCATTCACCTTTTGTTCTAGCCACAGCAGGTGAGTATTCCAGGGAGAAGAGGCAGAACATTCCTTTTTCAGAGGAATGCCACTGTTCCATTACCACTTGGAAAGCCCTAAAACCCCCCAGGGCCTTCCAAAATAGATGGGATTAGTCAGTAGTGACATTTACAGGTTTTTTTTTTCCCCCTCATTCCCCCTTTTCTCAAGAATGACAAAAGTTTTTCTTCTGTCTACTTAGTAAACTTATCTCCC